>BJBW01004267.1:0-165246 GCA_004320125.1 Scolopax mira
CAGCCTCTTCCAAGGATTAATAACCCTTTCCGTGTCAAATTTTTTCCTCATATTCAACCTAAACCTCCCCTGGCGCAACTTGAGGCCATTTTCTCTTGTCCCATTGCCTGTTCCTTGGGAGAAGAGAGACCCCCACCACTCTACACCCTCCTTGACCTGTGCACTGTACCTTTGCTGTTCCAGGTGGGAGGCTTTGATGGAGTCAACCGCCTTCGCAGTGTGGAAGCGTACAACCCCCTGGCCAACACATGGCGCAGCGTCCCCAACATGTTCAGTCCTCGCAGCAACTTTGGCATTGAAGTGGTGGATGACATCCTGGTTGTGGTTGGGGGCTTTAATGGCTTTACCACGACTTCCCATGTGGAAGGTTATGACGAACAAGAGAATATGTGGTACGACCTTCAGGACATGAGCATCAACCGCAGTGCTCTGAGCTGCTGTGTGGTGCCAGCTCTGGTGAACATCAGGGAGTATGTGGCCAGACGGGACTACTACATAGACAACTCCTCAAGGGAAGTAGGGGTCATTTCCTCAACAAGCAGCCTGCCTGTATAAACAGTTCCACTGAGCTAATAAAGTCCTTTGGGCAACAAGTGAATGTAGTCACTTATTCAGAAAACAAAACCAACTGATACAGCCCAAAATTAGTTCTGAAATCTTGCAGGGCACCACAGAACAGGCACATCGGCCACGGCCTATGGAGCAACTCCAAAAACCAATGGACAGCAGAATGCTAGAGAAATAAAAGGTTTATTTTCATCCATTCACTTACTACAATAAACTTTAGTACAGTGTACTGAAGGTAAAGAGCGTTACAGTAGGGTTTGTTTCCATCGGCCCCTACACACATCCTACTGGTCCTCACTGGGAGTGACTCCACGAGCACCTCCTTCCCTGGGCAATCTGCTGGAGCCTCTGGCACCAGCCCCAGGGAGTGCTGCTGCCGTGCCCCGCAGGGACATGGACCCACGAGGAGTATCCTACTCTTAATGGGCTTCATGCATCTCGTTAGATCCATACTTTGCATTCACACCAGCAACAGGATTAGATTCCCAGGAACACCCGTTTGATCCCAGTTCTGCTCAGGGCTGTCAGATCAGAGACAGGATTTATATCTGCACATAACGCGGGCAGAGCTGAAAATAAATCTGTTTATTTTATGCTTGCTTGTTTAAGCCCACTGAATGTTACAACACGACTGTTATAAGGTTCTGTTAAAAAGAGCCTAAAAGCTGTGACTGGGTTGATCAGCCTATTCCCCCCCAGGGACGCTGAGCCAATACTTCTGATTTAACACTTTGTGTAATGGAGAGAGGATACTGAACTCGTGGAGCAGAAGGCCTGGTACCGTCACAGCACATGCCACAAAGCTGGCACACTCCCCTCACTTCTGGAGTGGCACCCTGCTCTGCACAAGGAAAGTCTCCTTGACAAGATGCACAAGCCCAGCACAGAGCAGAGTGTCCAGGGAGTTATAAAACCTTACACCCACGTGTGGCACCTAGAAACGGAGACAGTGACCACTGAGCGTGGGGCAGGATGTGTCCTACCCCACCAACACTACCAGAGGACAGGAAACATGCGTTTTGTGGCACGTAATCCATACTGGAATAGAGGTACAACTGTTGGCAGATGGAGAAAAATCTCCAGCTGATGCTTTTTTACAGGAGGAAGGCCAGGAGTCGGCCTGCTGACACCGAACTGAGTACACACCAGGAACCCACTGACATCAAATGAGCCATTAGAAATGTACTGGAAGAATTCCCATGGGTTTTTTTTTAGAGCATCATTTGATAAACACCCAGCAAACTATGGCAATCAAGGGCCACCAGGGATTTGGTACCCAATTCAGAGGTCTGCGGGCTAAATTACAGCCTAAATTACAGCAATTCTTGCAAACACCTACAGGTGAGACAACAGACAGTAAGACTTGTCGGTTAAAATCCATGTGCAATGCAATTGGTCCACTTCAAGTCAAGGCTAAAATAACCCCAAGGGCTTAACAACTCCACAGAGCGGGCATAGCAAAGGTTAGAGCAGATGGTGCCGTTCCCAGTGCCCGTCACTCACCATGCAAACGGAGAGGAGGGGATCGTGCACCACACACAGACCCAGGGCTGGCATTAGTGACTGGTGCCCCTGTGCTGGCACAGCCTTCGAGCGCAGTGTCTGATGAGCTGCACAGCTCCTGTGGCAGCCTCAAGCCCCCACGGCAAGTGCGGGATCAATTTTTCTTCAAAACAGAAAGGCTGCAGTTTGCTCTTCCATCTAACTCTGTCGCGTGTCACCACGCATCAAACCAAGTGGTTCATATTCCAACTGAAATAATAATCGTTGTGTTTCTCCCTATAAATGGTCCATTTTTGTTGGCAGACTACAAGAGGGCTTTTACACAGCCCGTTAAATCCCTACAGGAAAGGCAGGGGGTGGAGCATGTAAACTCTTCTGGGCAGAGTCTGGTAAAGTACCTTAAAACCAGCTCCCACAAATTTAAGTTAAATATCAATGGATCCAGTGCTAAAGCCGTGAGGTGTTTCCACACTTCTGTTCACAAACCCCGCTGGAAGAGCAGTAATTCTCAAACTACTCCAGCCAAATCTGCAAGAATTCATAGACCAAACTCCTCTACTAACCCCTCAGTTCCAGTCCTGCAGGTGCTGGTTCAGAACAGCCACTTTTGGGCATCACCCTGAAACCTGAACTTACCCATTTCCTCTCTTGCATCAGGCCAGCATCTTACAATTTAATCTGCCCTAACAATCCAACGGGCAAATAAAATACAACTCAGCTACCACAGATGAGCTGACTGAGACTAAACTGATTTCAGATTTCCAGGGTGTGTGTGTTTGAAATAAGGCTAGATTATTCTGTTACACAAAGACAACATACAGATATCAAAGGTGGCAAGTGAACTGCAAAGTGGAGTGTTAAGGGATGTACACATCAGAGAAACCTTCACACACTGTGTGGTTGAGAGACTTACCCGGTGTTTCAGATAGGATCTAGGCTGCCTGCTGAATTGGAAAATGAGAAGTATCATCTCAGTAAGCTAAACAATTAAAAAACAAAACAAAAAATCAAACTGTTTACAAGTTCTTTTGTAAATAAGCTGCTCACATCAAACCCACCAGCAAATCATCATATGAACCAAAGACAGTGAACAGATTCTCCAACAGTGTCTGGCTACACCAAGTCTGGAACACCCTGGTTACTGCTCCCTTCCCTTCCCTGGGATCCCGAGTTAGGCTGCGTGGGAAATCCTGAAACATTCCAATGAAGGGAAGGACTGGGAAGAAAAGGAGGTGGGAAGGATACCACTGAATTAACCTAAACCATCCTGGAGCTCTTCAGCCCAGAGGGAAGGAGTGCTCAGAGGGACCGTTAACCAAGAGGCAGTGATACTCTGAAGGAAATAGTCCATATTCTGTTCCCTGGGAGTAGGGCAGTAAAGCCAAACAGAGCCAACAGGGCACTGATTTACGTAAAACCACCTCAAAATGCCAAAAGGTATCTGAATCGGCTTTAATTTTACTGTCACAGTGAGTGGGGAAATTAAAATATTCAGAGACTACGAAAACTCAACCACCTCACTCCAAGGGCCACTTTGCCGGGGAGCGTGGCAGGAGACCTGCTGGGAGGCTCTGGGGAAGGAACACTGAAGGCAAAGGGTAGTGATTGTCAAAGACAGGCTGGAAACAAGCTCCTGGGAGCTCTTCTCAGTGCTCTTTCATTAGAATTAAAACGCGTGCAACACTTGGGAAAGGATCTACAAGTAGCTCAGATTCCAATCCATTACTGTGAAAGAATCTCATTCTCACTAACCCACATGGATAGAAATGAGTAGTCCATGCTGGGGGGTGGCTACTTGGCTGGTTTTCACTCCTTTTATCAGGCTGATTGTTGACCCAAGTTTCTCGTGAAGAACTCAGAGCATCTTCACATGTAATTGAAAAAAAATCTACTGCCTCAAGTTCTCTGTTTTAGCAAGTGCCCGAGACTCTGCCAATCTCCCATTTATAAACAAACTCGGCAGCCTTTCTAGACAATATAGATACAAAATATTTAATACACATAGAAACATCCTGAAGTAATTTTATAAAGAAAGATTGTGCTTTTGTTTTCAGATATAGTTATAACTATTGCACTTGCCTCCAACTTGGGAAAGCCAAGTACACTAACACCAACTAGATGTGAAGTTTAGTCACTGAGTAGAGAATCAAAGGAATGTCAATATATAAGTGCAAATAAAACAGGTGCTTTCAAGCACACACAACTGTAACCACTAAATTATTAAGATAGAGATCTTTGATTTTCAAAATAGAACTGTTAGAGCAACTCTACAGGAATCCTTGAAAACAAAGATCTGAAGAGAGAAGTAACAGACTCGACGTTCCTGGAGACACTTCACAGCCCATTACAGGCCACAGCTTTTCGCTGGGCACCATTAAATAACATCGGATTCACGGAGTTTCCCAATTCCCATCCACCCTCAATTTCTGAGCTTCTTAATTTTCAATACATAAAAGATGCTGGTTTTACACACCAAATCAAATCAAAACCCTCACGTCTTATAAAGACATATTAAGCCTAACAAAATGGTTTAGCACAGTATTTCCCAGATTCCTCGGGAGGAGTGATATTCCAGAAACTAGCACTCAATCTGCGAGCGGGGCATTCTCCGTAAGCTCAGCGAGTGTCGGTGCATTTCCTGCATCTGCCTTTCCTGCATTTGCCTTATTCTATCTTTTTGCCACATCAAGTTTTGTGGCATAGGGTATCTCTGTGTTCCCTGCAAGCACCTGAAGGGGATTCTCACGTGGCAGGCTGTCGCCCTGCAGCGAGGCTGGGGCATCGGAGGCAAGAGCATCCAGCGCTTTCTCTCAGCGCAGTAACGATAGGCCTCCTTCCTGTACTGCTTGTCAATGTCATCGCTGTTCTTCCACCCCCCGATGATGAAAACATCATCTTTATAATAACAAATAGCTGCTCCCTCAATGCTAAGAACCTCTGGGGGCAAGCTTTCCAGTATTTCATCTGAGGCCCTCCCAGAGATCTTTATTTTAGCTTCCTCATTATCTATGGGGTAACTCTTGGGGCAGCACGATGCTGTATGGTAAAAGTTTGTGTTAGCAACAGACATCTGAAACGAGCAATAATTATCAATGAGCGGCAGAGACTCCACATCCTGCCACTGCCTTGTCTCAGCATCGTATCTGATAATAACTGCCCTCAAGCCATCTTCGCTGTCACTGTCGACCGGGGTACGAGCAGCAACATAAACAAACCGGTCCTCAACAGAAACAGCTTTGACATCACGAAGAATCTTTGGTGCTGACTCCAGGTTAAGCCATTTATCTTGCTCGGGATTATAAATGGCCACATCTTTAAAGCCAGGACTGAAGTTACCATGTCCACCAATACTGTACAAATTTCCTTTAACTTCAGTAAGGCCAAAAGAATGCTTTCTGGTTATCAGATTTGAAACTTGCTCCCAAATATTCCTGTTTGGATTGTACCTTTCTACAGTCTTGGCAAACCCTGGTTCCATGGAGCCAGCCACATAAACATAAGATTCTGTCACAGCAACCGCGTGCCCATCGAGATGGTTGTGTATGTGTGGCAAGTTTACCCACCTATCTTCATCGATGAAATACCCTACGCACTCGCTTAAGTAATCTCCTCCCTCCGACACACCACCAATCACCATAATGACGTCCATGTTTTGTCCAAAACGCGGCAACAGCGCTACCGGACACGCGGAATGTTGTAAGTTGCCAGACTGCAAGTTCTCAGAGCGCAAAGCGTGACTCTCCACGGCTTCGGACACTAATTTAACACAGGCTTCGTTACTCGACACCAGCCTTTCCGATTTGACGTGGCGAGTAAGGTAAGTGGGTTTCATCTGAGACAATCTAAGCAGTTTAAAGAGATCTTCAAAGTACCTCTCTCTTTCCTCAGGTTTCTTCTGCACCCACTTCAAGACAGTCTCAAAGAGGATTTCTTCAGAGTCCACTGTGATCTCCGAGTCCGAGAGCCAGTCTCTGATGAGGTGAAAGGGCAGAGTGTAGAACTCCTCATCCTGGATAACTTTGTGGAAGTTCCTCCGGATCATGTCCTGGGCTTTGAGGGCCAGCTGGTTCAAGGAGTACATGTGGGCCAAGCTGTGCACGGCCACGCAGTTGGAGAGGTTGAGCTTCTTCTTCAGGAACTCGCCGCAGAACTCTTTTAAGCGGGTCAGCAGGAACCTGCAGGACAAACCAAAAGGGGTGACGCGGGGGCCCCGTTGCCGCCGGCCCGGTGCTGGCCGCCCCCCCGGGCCCGGGCCCCGCTCACCTGTCCGCCATCTCCAGCACCTCGTGGACGTTGCCGGGGCTGACGCGGATGGTGCCGGTGTACATGAACCCGACGACGGCCTCCACCGTGTCGGGGTCGGGGCCGCCCTCCGAGTTCCACTTCTGCAGCTCCACGCGGCCCGAGCGCGACTCGGCGAAGCCCCCCGAGAGCAGCGGCGTGAAGTACTCGGTGGCGGCGGCCAGGACGGAGCGGTGAGCCCGGTACTCGCGGGCCGCCCCGGGCCGCCCGCCCCCGAAGGCCAGAGTGATGTCGCAGTAGAGGCCGTGGCGGCGCTGCTCGTTCTGCCGCCACGCCAGGTCGGAGCAGTGTGCCGGGCACCCGAACTCCTCCGCCTCCGCCTCCCCGTCCGCCCCGCCGCCTCGCGGGCCCCCGCCCTCCACCTCCGCCGCCGGGGGGCCGGGGCCCGGCTGCGGCTGAGGGGAGGCCGCAGCCGCCGCCATCTTGTCCGACATGGCGGGGGGGGTGGGGGGGGCGGCGGGTACGCCTGCGCGCAGGGAGAGCGCCGTGCCCCCTGGCGGGGAGAGGGCGCCGCTGCCGGTGAAATGGCGACCGGGACGCTGGCGCAAGCGCGGGGCCCCCCGTCAGCTGTGGGAGCAGGGATGTGACCGAGATCCCACTCGCTCCGCAGCTTGCAGAGGGGGCGTTTGGGGCGGCACGGGAGCACCCCCCCCCGCCTCAGGCGGAACGGCCGGTTTCCGCTCCGGACAAACCCGTCAGGAGGGCGCTGTGGGGCTGCCCCGGGCGGGGGCGGAGGCCCGGCCTGACCCTGGTGCCGGCGGTGGGGCGGGCAGGGCCCCTCCGGGAGCTCGGGGGAGCTGTGAGGGAAAGGGGGGGGCCTTTGCCAAACGGCACCGGTAGCAGGAATAACACCCGTAGTTTCACCCAGCGCCTCGAGCCGCCCTGGGGATTGTTTTTCTCTCTAACGGCACTCTCAGAGGCCTCACAGCAGCGCAGATACTTTTTTAAACGTGTGTGTGAACTGGAATGTGTTGTAGAGTGAATGCTGAAACAATGATAATTACTTGCATTCTCTCCTTGGGTTTTGGGGTTGTGTCCGTCCCCCCCCCCCCCCCCCCCCCCCCCCCCCCNNTGTCCGGCCCCCCCCCCCCCCCCTTGAATGCACCAGAACACAGACCACGAGGGGAAGAAGGTGGAGGTTTGGGATTTTGTGAGATTGCTGTTGCCCTGCCTGTCACATATTCCCTCAGACACAACTTGAAGTAGAAAAAAGAATAAATGAGTAGTGTATCATTTATTTGAGTTAGGTTTCAATACACAGACAAAGACGCTGAAGTTATTACTGAGATTATTTTTGCCTCTGCAGATAATATGAGTGACATTCCATATACCAGCAATCTAATAGTAAATGGGAAGTTGTTTGCATAAATACAGACACTGGAATACACGTAGGTTCACAGTTTTAACAGCAGTATGTTACAACTTTACACTTTAAATTACTACACCAGCATTTGAGTAACATTGGTTATACATAAGCAGTGGTCCCACTGTTCAGGATACAGACTGAGAATGAGAACACAGTAAACAAATTGAAAAGTAACAAACAACCAAAAAAATATGGGAATGATAGGTTCTTTCCCCTCTATCAGGAAAAGTTACAGCATGTTACCAACTAATGGAGCACAACTCCCCTCCCAAAACCCTTAACATCTTATCTGGAAACAAAATGAAACAAGTAAAAAAAAAAAAAGGGTGAAAGACAGTATTAAATAGAGCAGGTAACATATGGAATATCACAAGTTTTGGTTTTGATTAGAGTAAGCTTCTATTCTTATAAAACAGTTGCTTTGCACAGTTTGACCAGGCAGCCCAATGTCATTGTGGCCTTTATGCATCACAGTCCCGTTTGTGGCTGTCCTGGGCCGGAAGGGACGCTCCGAGGCAACGCTGCAGGTTCTCACATCGTCATGTGCTCTGGTAAAACGTAGGATATGTCATCCCACGGGTGGCGGTACAGACCTTGCTTCAACCTCTTCTGATCCAGGTAGTGTCCTAAAACAAAAGTGGTCTGGGTTACAAAGTTTCTGCTCCTCATCTTACTTTTCCTTGAAATAACTTAAATTTTTGTATTAATTTGATTTCTGGGAAGGGGCAGAAAGATGGCCAGCTTACCAATGAATCCCATACTCCTGCCTAGCACAAAGATGCCGTTAAGAGCTCCTATATCGATATATTCATCTGCTTCTTCCCTACAAGTGAAAAAAAATTAATAGTTCATCATGGAGATCTATTTAAGGAACCCATTTTAGAAGGGCTGTGAGTCTGCTCTAGTGCCAGTAGTGACATGGAAATCCTGGCCCCTGAGCTCCCATCACTGTCACAGGACCAGGACCGAAGAGAAGAGTCACACGACCTACTTACCGTGTGAAAGAGCCGCAGTTCCTGAGAACGTCTACAAAGGCAACGCCAATAAAGCCATCTACATTCAGGATAAGATTTGGTTTCTGCAGGAAATGAAAACACACCCCGATAAAGATGTTAACAGTGGCAAATGGTGTTCACCTGGCAGCTTCCATGCTCACAGGTAACTTGAGGGTTGCCTGTAATTATGGGCACACAAGCCCAGCGTCAGACACTGCTGTTCAGCAACGCGAGTGAGATCCACTCTTAATGGGAATGATGGAAAAGCAGCCCCAAACAAAGGGCCTGCATCTGATTCAAGCTACAGAGATTATCTGGCACAGCACATGAGGTGTGCTATCTCTGCCTCACAGGGAATACAGCACTGCCAGGTACACTGTGGACAACACAGACAATGGGGCTTGGTTTGTGCAGCGTTTTCCTGGTGTCCAGCAAGTGTCTTCAGCTTTACCAAGCTGTAGTCAGACTTGGCCCAGGAACAATTTATAAAGCATTCAAATAAAATACAGCATAAAACCCATGTCACTTGTCCCCCAGTAAGAAAGTGCTCAAGAGGAGATGAATGCTAGTGCATTTCACCTTAGAAGTTGTAATTTTTTCTACTTCAAGTGCATAGTCCAGCAGTGGGGTGGCAGGGAAATGCTGCTTCACGTAGTCTTTGAGGATCTGAACTCTCATATCTGGGTTATTTATCTGCAAGTTAAGAAGACATTACAGTCACTGATATTGCCCCTTGCACAGGTACTTGCCATAAGCTTTATTACTTGTAGGTTTTGTATTTGTAAGTCCTGAGACTTCGGTCAATTGCTGCCTCTGAAAGTTGCCAATTTTCTTTCCTTTTTGGTTTGTTCCCCCCCCCTCTAAACAAACAAATCAACCTCCACCTTGTACTAACATTTCCTTACCGATTTCACTCGGTGTCCAATGCCCATGATCAGTTTCCCTTCCTTCTTCATCTTATTCACAAACTCCATGGGGATAATCCCACTGTCAAAGGCTTTGCTGAACATTTTAGCTGCAGCATCCAGTGCTCCACCAAACCGGTCACCCTGGGTGCAATGCACAAAAGGAATTATAGCAAAGGGCTGCACAGTTAAGGTACTAAACAAGACTATTTTCATTTGCCCTATTAATGTGGCATTGATAAAGTCAAGCAGGTGTCTGAGATAAAGCATTTGTTTGCAACTCAACACAAGTGTCAATATCCAGCCAACACATCTCCACTGAAGACAGAGCATGGGGGGAAATGCAATCTAAAGTCTGTTTTATTCATATTTTTACTTGTCAGTGTTGGAAGAGACTAGGCAACCATTGAGGGACAATTTGGCCTCTACAAAATATTTCTATACTCAAATGAAAGACATCAGCACAGTCTTGCTTACTAGAGAAGTGGAACAGGTTTTAAGCCTAGAGCATCAAGCTATTAGAGTTGAATTCAACAGAAATTCAAAGTGCAAGTGAGCAGGCACAACCCATCCACGGCTCCGCAGCCAATCTGCATCTTAAATTAGCAGTAATAAAACCTGGACAGAGCAGTGAGTAGCAAAGCTCAATCTTCTGGAGATTCAAGTACATACAATAGTAAGAAGGCCTGAAGTGAGACTCGAGACGAGGTCTTTTCCAGCTCTTGCACAGACAATGGTGTTGTGGGCTCCCGACACAGCGGGCCCGTGATCTGCCGTCACCATCAAACACATCTCGATGAACTGGCAGGCATACCTTGGTAACCTGGGCCAGGAAGAGACCACAGTCGTTTATTGGATAGAAAACTGAGTGACAAGACACTTGGCATTTACTGGACAGTGATTTCTGGTTTAGGTGTACACTTGAAAGAAGAGAGAGTGGGAGCTGTAGGGTCCCAACACCCACCAGCACCTCCTGACATCTTTCCCAGAGACCAGATTTGTGTTGGGTTTCCACAGGAGCCGTTTAGCTCAGAGCTGAGGGTCACTTTGGAGGCTGAATTTCTGCACCCTCAGCTGGCTGATCCGTGAGGTCCCCCCGAGAGCCCTAGGGCTGCGCTACGGTTCTGCTGAGCCAGAGACCACAGCCAGTGCCAAAGTGCCTTTCGTGGAAGCAAGATCAGATGAAGGCAGCAAAATTTTGCCACTCAGAAGGTTCCCTGTAGGCTGGGTAGCAAGTGTTTGTACACTCCCCAACCTCTCCAGAGTGGAAGTGACAAAATAAGCAAGTAGTCAGAGAGCGTGAAACAGGCCTACAATAGAGAATTTTCCTCAACGCACCACAGAATTTATGGAAAACTTCATCCCAGGACTAAAACATTCTGTATGAAGCCCGGAAATGCTGAAGTGGTATCAGAGGAGGGGATACAGAGATGGCATTGCCAATGAATCTATATCCACAAAGGAACCCTGGAGTTACTTTTGGGCTTAGAAGTCTATTAATAAACAAGCAAAACTTCACAGAATTTAGGAGCTTTCATGAAAAGCTGCCTCACCTCCGCTGAAACCAGAGCAGGCCCAGAACCCCTCCAATGCCCATCTCTTCTTTGAAGACCTCAGTGATTGGCATCCCAGCATAGATCAGTTCCTGCCCTCTCTCGTCACAGATGCTTGTCATGAAGGAAGCTGGTTTGCGGATCAGACCCAGCTCCTGAAATCGCAGCATAACGATAGGATTTTAAACATTCCTCATCAGAATCAAGGGGCAGTAGGAGGTGGAGTGGACAAACACCACCAAACAACACCTTGAGCTTGCCCTTGGAGAGGCTTCCACAGCCTAGAATGTGAGCTCATAGATAACACTATAAAAGACAAGATAAAGCCTCAAGGCAACACCATTATCACTGTAATAGTCCAGAATTACAGCAAATACCCTCTCTGGTCTCTAAAGAGCCAAAAATCAGGTAAAATAGCACAGCTCACCCTTGCCCAGGAGTAATCCATTGGCACAGTTGGAGGAGGCACTTCCTCAGCTGGTTCAATCACTCTTTTGGCCACGAGATCCTGGTAGACAGACCTAGGGAGAGAACCCATTTATTAACTGAAGTGCTTTTAAGAGATACAAGCAAGGGAGTCTTAATCTAGACCTTAAAAACCCAGAATGAATAGGAGTTGCTCTCCTTAAGCAGGAGTATATTCCTTTCTCAGGCTAGAATCAGTGCCCTAACAGTCTCTTGTCCCCTGCTGCAGGTCCCTGTTAACATGACTTACTGAATGACCTCTCCCAGCTCATCAAAGCTCCGGGGAACAAACACACCCGCTTCCTTCAAGGCTTGATTCTTTGCAACAGCAGTTTCAGAGGCCTGGTTGGCACAAGCTCCTGCATGGCCAAACTGCACCTAAAACAAGAGGAGAGAGAGCAGTGAGGAACACAAGCTGTTCACCTGCAGAGAGTAAAGAACTGCCTGGGGAACTGGTGACAGAGGAATGGCAGTGACTGCACACCTGCCTTCTCATTTGGGCTTACAGAACTCTTGGTTGCAACTGCAGTCAGCACTGCAGGGCATTTGCTGATCTGGAATCACCCCAGGTTCTCCCACTGATGTTCTGCCCCCCTGAATTCCCCGACTCTCCAGAGCTGTTTAATGTGAACCTTCCCCATTCTCACTCCAGCAGCAGGAATCTGTTGCATTCCTTGGGATCTCTGGGCTCCCTTTACAAATGCGCATAATCCCCTAGAAATTGCCAGTGACAGGCTACAGAAGTTGGCTTTTTTCTTCCTGTTGTGAATATATACTTGTTTCATACATTTTTTCCCCATTTTTGCACATACCTCTGATGAGAACATGGTGGCACAAGTGCCAATACACCAGCACACCACTGGCTTGGTGATACGACCTTCTTTAATACCCCTGCAGATCTTGTACTCTTCTGTGCCTCCAATCTGCAGTAAGAAAGAGAGCTGAGCTGTTCAACGCTTTCCACTTTTGTAGAAATCAGACCCAAGATGCACATGGAAGCATTACGTGGAGGATTTTCCCTTCCTTTTTCATTGAGTAACAGCTGAAGTCTCAGAACAAAGCCTCCTCTTTTTTTTTTTTTTTGAGGTAGAGGAAACTACACATGTCTGTGGAATACACTCAGGGTTTTGTTTTTTTGGAGTAAAGAAGCATGAAATAAAAATCCAGACATTCATGCTGCTCTCACTCACCTCTCCAAGTACCACGATCATTTTCACTCCTGGAGTATCCTGGTAACGCAAGACATGATCCATAAACGTTGAACCAGGATATCTGGGTAGAATAAAGGGAAAATGGTAGAAGTTGAAGTAGTTTCATGAAGTTTTCTGAAAGAAAGAAAACTGACTGCTAAAAGTGGTGTCTCTGTTGAAAACACAGACTCCTACCTGTCACCTCCAATGGCCACCCCTTCATAGACCCCGTCAGTGGTTCGGGAGATGATGTTGTTGAGCTCATTGGACATTCCTCCAGACCGAGAGACATAAGCCACGCTGCCGGGACGGTACAGTTTCGATGCTAAGATATTATCCAGCATCCCTCCTGTGTTGCCTATTTTAAAACAGCCTGGTTTGATCCCACCAACCTGCAGAGAATTAGGGAAAGATGTAAAGCCCTTTAGAATGTACATGACACTTAGGAACATTTTGGTAAGGCAGTCTCCTCAGTATTTATACAAGTGATGGAGGACAGTAACGCGACCTTAAAATGAGAAACTATAAAGACAGAATGGATTGCAGGATATACTTTATCCTTCAGAGAAAGCCGATCTGAAGATTAAGACAGATGGCTAAGAGGAATAGGAGGTCACCAGTTCTTACAGTTGCAGGCCCGATGATAGTGACTCCTTTTTTATCAGCAGTCTTGATCAGTTTGCGCGTCAGGGCCTCTGGAATGCCCTCGGCAATGATGGCAATGGTGCGGATCTGCAGGAAGATAAAACAAACCATTGTTACCCCCCCAGCATTGCCCTCTAATGAACTCTGCTGGGCAGAGAAGGCAAAAAGCTGCTTAAGGTGTGATCTGCCTGTTTGGGCCCCTAGGGAGCTCTCACTGCACCAGAGATCCACAGTCTACTTGGGATCTTCACAACAGTTTCAGTGCACTCTTCAGAGAGGTTTCTGTCCCCCTTGCACACTAGAGTGTCCTGAGGAATCACTCCTAACAAAGAGGTATTGAGCTCCTCTTACAAGTCTGGCACTAGAATTTGCTGTGCAATTCCAGCAACCTCCTTAGAGTTTAGGAGGAGTTAGAACTGAGGTGTTTATCTGCTAAGCTGGGAGATGAAGCCAATTTGCCAATGCCATCATGGTTTAAGAGACACTGATACCCTGCTGACAAGATCTTCCTTCTTTTCTTGGGCTTCTTCTAGGTCCCTTCACTCACCTGTGGATAATTCATGGTTTCAACGGTGCTGTCATAAGCAGAGCGCAGAGATGCGAAGTTGATGAGAACATCCACCTCCGGGTGCTTCCTCATGGCATCTGCCATGTTCTTGTAGACTGGGATCAGGATTTCTTTGTGGCCCCAGTAGAACTTCTGCCTGTGGTCACCACTACAGAGGAGAAGAAAGAGGCCTGACTCTTAAGGCTACTGGGAAGACAAAGGGGAACAGCGCATGCAGACAGAGGAGTTTACACACCCCAGTTCTCAGACACCAAGACTGACTGTGAGGCTCACTAGTGGGTGAGCACACACGGGGAGGGACCATACTAACAGCAGGAGGTTCTTCAGAGAATAGAACAGAGCAGCATATGGAAGGAGACGGGCTAATGGGGACAGAGGCATCCAGCAAGATGAGTAAGCTCTCCCACAGTGAAGTTACCAGAGCCTCAATTCTACTCCAAGCTGGAAGACAGAATGAGGCACAGAAAGAATAATGAATGAGGTGCATGCAAAGCTGCATTACTGGGCTGGAACAGCTGGTGGAATGGGAAACACTATCTGCAGCAAACAGTCAAGAGAGCAACATGCAGGCCAGGCGACCTCCTATCCTGCTACAGGCAGGCCCTGCCCCACACGCTGCAGGTGTGCCTGGGGAAGTCTCACTGTAGCTCCTGTCTTTTATATTCAGGAGATGCTCCAACTGGAACATCACTGGAGCCTACACTGCTCAATCACTTGAGAGTTGGGAGACACTGGCTGTTCCCACGGTACTTTTGTAACAGAACGTTCCAGCCTGGCTTCCTCCCAGAAGTCAAGCAGAATCAGATAATTGCTTTTTCTTCATTAAACAACTGCAACACTGAAGGGGCTGCCACTCATCTGTCGATGTGACTGAGCCTGCACTCCGTTTTAGTGCCCTGAGGTTTGCTCTTGCTGAGAGGGTATTACAGAGCTGCAATCATCATCAGAGCTGCAGACTAACAGCACGAGGTACTTAATTGTTAAGAGGTAAAATTCTCTGCAGGACGGAGGTTGATTAGACATCAGCTGTCTGGGACGTCTGTAAATGCCACAGAAATGAAACAGGCCCCCTCCCTTTGTACAGGCTTCCATCCCTCTGTCTCAGAGCAGACCAGGCAGACCCTCCTCCTCGCTACCTGCCCTGTGACAGGGACCCCCCCACACTATAAGGTGTGGTGATAGAACAGGTCACGTGCTGCTGTGCTTGGGGGGTTTCCCCTGGGGGCAACTGGAAAGGCCAATGTCCCCTCCCAGCCCCGTTAGCTGTGGGGACAAGGTAACAGAAGGCAAACACCACAAGAGAACTGTCCCACTGAGGGACCTGCATGTTTCCTGCCTGCTAAGAAACAACCGTGACTATAGGAAAGTGTATGAACAAGATTTTTTTTATTTTTTAAGTTTTGTTTGTGACAGACAGACTGCTTTAGCTTATGTGCAGAGCTGCTCCGATTTGGGCTAATATTTGGAGGTGACAATTCCACCTGCTACAAGCACAAATCAAGATATCTCAGACAAACATGCAGCAAACAGCAGACGAGTGGCAGAAGCCCTAAGTAGCCTTCACTGCCTCTGCCAAGCCAGTGGGCTTTTGAAGAGAGCCCAACTGGTCACACCTTCCTTACTGGCCAAGTGGAGGAAAAAAGTCTGGACACCCTTTGAAAGGTCATGAAGTGGGACTTGAATTACATGGCAAACATGAGCAGCCTGAAGTCAGTGGTTGAGGGAAGCAGGAAGCAAATCTGCAAAGCCAACGGGCTGGTGGAAGGGAGCACAGGAGGAGGTGCTAAAGCAGAGATGTTGAGTGGGGCAGAGCTGCACGGGCTGGAAGAGGAGGAAGCTGACAGAAGTGCTCAGGAAAATAACACACTCACACAGGCTACTTACGTGAACGGATAAACCATGGCAGCCACTGAAGGTTCGTCCCGGGAACAAATGTAATCAAAGTCCAGCATTCCTTGCACAGCCCGTGTCTGCATCCCCCAAATGATAGCTTTGGTGTGGCGGCTGAACAGAGTTGTAGCCTTACCTGAAAAAGCCAAAACACATTCAGAACTTATCTCCGTGCAAGACAAAAGCTGCAACTTTGCCAAATGTCTGCTCATAGTCTCCCAGACAAGCATATTCTCCTCCCTCCAGACTGAACCCAGCAGATGACCTGCAGGATGCAGTAGCCACGTTGTCCAAATCATGGAAGACACTGCAGATGAAGCAGCATCCCCTTTCCCAGGATCCTGAACACAACAGCCAGGTTTGGGGCTTCACAAAATGAGCCATTACTTAACCCTTTGGGGGGGGAAGGGGAGCTGATGGAAGAGAGGTACATGAAAACTTGTCTCTTCCCCCCTACATGGGCCATTTGTGTTCCTCCCAGACAGTTTTATTATGCAAAGCTGAAGAGGAAGGAAACTTTGAGTTTTACTTTTTTTTCTGCATAAGGCCTACACTCTGGGGGAACCACAGAGTGGTTGTAATCTGTAACCTTGTAATCTGTAATTACCAGGGCACTACAGTAGGATAATAGGAAATAAAGAGAAAAGCAGGAAATGGAGGGAACAAAGAAAGCAAAGAAGCTCTACGTACTCAACTTTTGTTTTCAGGTTTATTTGATGACCAGAATCCAACACAAACCTGATGGCTCCAAGAATTTACGTATCACCTAAAACTTGGCTCTGGAGAACTGTGACAGGAAAGGCAGCAGTTCAGCTAGTGAGGATGGAGTGTTTGCTTAAAGTGTATCCACACCACTTGTCACAAAACCCCGAGTTCCTCCCTTTGACTCCAGGCATTTTAAAACTCTTAAGAACTCTGAGCTGATCCAACTGTTGATGCCAACTTCATCTACCACTAATTTCTCTTTGGCTTTGAATCAAAGGTGAATGGCATTAGGGATTAAACAGGTTACTGTTCTTCTGGCTGGAATCAGTCACTGTTCTCCAGCCCTACATGTTCACAGCTCAATGCACCACATCATAACTTGTTATTAGGAAACTGCCTACGCTGAAAAATTCCATTTATCTTGCAGGTACCTGCAAGGAGGTAGTATCAGTGCTCACAGAAACAGGAACATGCAGGCACAGAAAGATGATGCCATTTGTCTGAGACCACACAAGGAAGAATCTAAGAGTTCCCCTTCTAGTGCCCCTTGTCTTATGATATAGGAGATGGCCTGAAACTCTGCTTTGAGCCTGGTTCAGCAGTTTGCTCTCATCCAACGGAGCTCAAGAGAGTCCTTGAAGTCCCCATAACTTCCCTGAGCACAAGCTTTAATGCTTTGCTGAACTGATAAGGCAACAAGAACATTTAGTTCATTTGGTGACTTTTCTGTGCCCTTCAAGGCTCATAAGCACAGCACCTGCACCGTTTTGTTTCCCTTTGAAACAAAATGCCAGTTATTAGGCATGGTTAGCGATTCCTTCTTCATGAAAGCAATGAGAACAGAGCTTTTCACAATATGCCTAGGTCTGGTTTTATCTGTAATGATTGTGGGGGGGAAGGGAAGAAAAATTAAAGTTTGAGATCTGTCCATCTCCCCCAGAAACAGCAAGGTGTTGTGCAAAGGAGCACGTGATCTGCACTTAAAAAAAACAGATGAAGAGTTCATACAGTTATAGCTAAATATGCTGGGCAGGAGGAAGGACCAGACAACACTGCAAACTTCGGAGAGAAAACACAGCAACAAAACCAAGAACTCAAAAAAGTCAGCTGCCATTGAGACCAGGCACATTCAGCTCGCCACACATGTCCTACCTGAACCAGGGCTCGAAGCTGGGACTGAATCTGTTAAAGAGAGAATCACTCAGGCAACAACCTGACAGTTGTCCCCACAGCAGGGGGTGCTGCCACTGCCTCCTCCCCACAGCACTTGGGCTTTGGGGGTTTGCTTTTGTTAAAAAAACAAGTGAACTGGAACACTCTCCACTGCACTTCCTCTCCAGGAAGTTTTGCATTTTGCCAACTAGAAACTGCAGAGTGCTCAAAGGAACTTCTCAGGTAAAGCAACTCCAACTCATCCTGTCTATGAGCAAATAGTACGTGGCAACATTCTAAAAGCACTTAACTAATTTCACAACAAAGGCAGGTATCACAAAATTGCTTCCCTTTATAGCCAGAAAAAAAAAGCATTAGTCCAGTACACATTCTCTCTTCAGGAACAGGAGAGAACTGCTAGGGATCGTTTCCAACATGGGGCTTACCAAGAGGGGCTGTTGGTTTTGCCTTCTTGGCTGGAGCAATGTCATCTGGTTTGGACTCAGAAAAGGAGGCCGTTCTGCTCGGTGCTGGAGTCTGAAAGAGAAGCCAAGTCAGTGAGGGTCAGTGGGCCAGGCAGGGCCTGGAGGCAGTAGGATGAGACCCTGACTCCACTAGTCTACAAAGAAAACCAAAGAAAGTTAATTTTGAGATAAGATCATTTCAGTCAAGTCACAGAAAAATCCCGAACTACCAAGTTCTCAGTGGATGCAAGAGTCACATTTTCTGCTCAAGTGAGGTGGGTGTTGGGAGGGCCCCTCCTGATAACCCCCGCAGGCAGAGGCACTTTGGTTTTCCTAAACTAAACAGTTTTGCAGAAGTACAACAGTGACAGTTCCCGAGGCATACACCAGGGGAAGGTGCCTGCAGGAGGGAAGGGACTCACCGAGGGGCTGCCGCTGGCGTTGAGCAGGAAGTTGGCGGTGTGGGCTGCGGCCGGCGGCTGGTTGGGGATCGGCCGGTGGCCCAGCGCCATCCCCACGATCGCAGTCATGTGTGTCTCCGTGCCGAAGACGTGGATGGGGATCCCGGTGGTCTTCCCTGTGCGTGCACACAAGAACAATCAGCCTTGGGGGGAAAAGAACAAGCTGAGCTTCTGCTAGAGAGGAGCACTGAATCTTGAGAAGGCTCAGCAGAAAGCGGGAGGAAGAAAGAGGATGCGAGAACAAAAGTGAAGGAAACGTTTGGTACTTACCAACTTCTCCCATGACACGTAAACCTTCCTGGTAGTTCGGGCCGCCTCTTCGCACAAAGATCCTCACCTCATGCTCCTTCAGGGGGCCTTGGTAATCCTTGATTGCTCTCACAATGCCCTAGAAGAAACACCAAGGACAGGTGAGCTGGGCAGCCCCGTCCCATCACCTCAGGGACTCCTGGAAGGGACACCCCGTCAGCACCAGCACGGCCCGGAGCTGGGGGTGGTGACTGTGGGTGTTCCCTGATACTTCTGAAGACTCACTTACTTTAAAGGTGGCTGCTACATTGGTGAAGTTTGCAATGCTGCCTCCGATGATCAGGATTTTACCTGAGGGAAGAAGCAACACATAAATAAAACTGTTTCAAGAGCACAGGGTATGGGAGATCATGAAGCAGTTTAGGACAAAGTGAAACAACGCTGCAGCTCGGACGCGCCAGCAGTTTGCAAAAAGCTGTGTTTAGCAGAGCCTGGGAGATAAGAGATTTGCATTAAGCAGGACTTTTTCTGATAAGAATCTCTCAAACCACATTCACTCTATCTGAAGCAAGAGCTGACAGAAATCCATCCCTATTTCACTTGGAAGGCAGCACCACATTGAAGGCTCCGAGGTCTAAGCGCAGTAACAGCCTGAGTTCAGTCAGATTTTTCCCCACATGCAGCTTCACAGCTTGGAAACCCAGTAAGTCCCTTACCTTCAGGGTGCTTCTCTCGTGTCATGAGGGAGAGGATGGTCTTAGCATAGTCATAGGTCTGCTGCTCGCTCGGGGCTCCCGAGTACTCCCCATAGTTAGCCAGTTCATTCACACCCCCCAGGTCACAGATGGTATCACTGTAAAAAAAAGTTATTTAAGAGATTAGCTACAATTCTTGAGTCACTATAAGGGTCTTCATAAAGCATTCCAAATTCCTTCCCTCGTGCCAGTCATGATTAAACTGGTTACACTCCCTAGATATGATGGGAACTCAGTGACTGCCATGGTAAGGATGTTACCAGAAACAGCTTTCAGCCACCTCGTTCATTTCCAATTCAAAAAGATGACACCTCAACCTCCCAGAATTAAAGTATCTCTAAGGAACACTACGTTCCACATCTCAGCAAGAAACCTGTACAGCATCTTTGTTCTGAAGAGGTCCTGAGCAGTCATGGTGTGGGAAGGATTGCTTTAGAGGAGTCTCCTTTCCAGAGGCTGCAATGACCTTTTTCCAGCACTGTAAATCCACCCCCCTCTGGAAACCTTGTTCCTCTTACCTGTAGACCACAGAGGCACCGCCACCAGCCACCATGGTCCAGATCCTGCCTTTGGGGTTGAGAATGGTGAGTTTCAAGCTGGCTCCACTCTTAGCATCCAGATCAGCAATGTAGGCTTCCTGCAGACAGAGCAGCACAGGCGTTAGCTTCCTTCTGCAGGTCCCTTTTCCAAAGCAGGGGGTCACAGTGCTGGGGCCATTCGGACCTGCAGAGCTCCCACGTCTCCTTTCAGGGAGGGAGAGCAGAACTGCAAACACCATTTTTGCAAGGAACATGGCCCCTCTGGGGCCAGGGCTGATGTGTTATGTGTTCTGAGAGAGCACTGAAATGGACTGGACAGAGACAGTTTGTGCCGTTCTCTGTAACAAATTCAAAGGGGATTAGCCTGAGCATATGCTGCAATTTTGATTTGTGTTTGGGAAAAAAAAAAAAAAAAAAAAAATCACAGCCTCCAAAGACTATATTGTATAGATAAGGTCTGTGGTTTGTCTCTTGCTTGTCCTAGGTGAAGTCACAAGTGATTGCTGTACATAAATTTGATATTACTTCATTTGCAGAGTGCAGATCCAGCAGCAGATTGTTCCTGTTTGCACATGAAAAGCTTTGGAAGTGCAGCTGCTGTCGGCTGTTTCACCGAGCTGTACCCCACCAGCCCCTCCTCCCCTCTGCTCAAACAGCCCTGGGGAGCTACGGCTTCCACACTTCCACTTATGACAGTCACAGAATCAAACACCTCCGAAGACTCTCCTCTGACCTTGTCTACAGACTGAGACCAGAAGAAATTTAAAACTCAAGACATTAGTGGCTACACCCCCCTCGGCTGTGCTGCAGACAAGGACGCAATCACCGAGAGCTGTAATTTGGCTCCATGGGGTGCTCCTGTGTCCCTGTGTCCTGCTGCCTGTTGAGGAGCACTTCACCAGGACTTCATTAACATTCTCAGCAAAGGTACTGTCATAATGACCTTCCCAGTGACTTCCAAAGGGATGATTCAGATACAAAAACTGAACTAATCCTTTTAAGAGCAAATTGAGTTAAGTGTTGGCATCCAGCGAGCTACATGGAGAGAAACAGCTAAATGGATTTCCTGGCCATGTTACAAAAACCTTCTCCAACCAAAGCATAATTATAATAATGAAAAAGTCAGGACATAAATCCTTCTGGAGATGGCAGAATAATCACCTGAAATAACAGAACAACTGAGGAGAGAGCTCTATTTTGAGGGGTTTTGAGGCTGCTGGGACACTGTAGGAAGGAGTGTTTGTGGAACCAGCAGCACAGACCTTGAGAATTCTGAGAGGAAACAGGCATTTCTAACTGCAAAACACGAGGTTTGCCCAGGGCCTCTTCCTTTCAGGTAAACAGGTGTAAGAACATCTTAACTTTTTACTTTGAAGTTTGAGAGGTGGTAACTATTTTCTCTGGATTGGTACTCACACAGAAGTGCTGCTCTGAGAAACAGGGACTGAGACGTGGAAGGAGCATCAGCTGCCACTGACCAGCTCCAGCACAAACTAAGGGTCTGACAGGGGAGCAATGCAGGCAGGAACCACGTAAAGAAGAGTGTATGAGTACAGAGCTCTGGCACCAGCTGAATGAGGTTGAACAAGCCTCCACTTAAAAAAGTCAATTCTGAATTAAAGAACTGAAACAACATCCAAGTCCAGACAGAAAACAAGTGTAGCTCTGAGGGCGATTAGGAGAAGTCCTGGTGCTACAGCAACCTGTGCACAGGTTCACACAAGCTCTTATCACAGATGGCAATGCCAAGGTACTTGAAACACAGCACAGAACCCACAAGAGAAGAAAGCCTTGAGGAGATACAAGGGATGAAGGTTTGTGCCCATAGCCCACTGCAGAGGGTTGTGGGGCAGAGCAGGTACTTGCCTCTGGGTAAGCTTCCCTGCCGAAGGGAGGGGGGAACTCCACATCCCCCCACTTCACTTTGCAGATGTAGTCAGCAGTTGCATCAATCTTTGCAGCCAAATCGAGGATGTAGACACCATCATTGTGCACAACTGCATTTGGAAAAAAGTAAAGCAGAATTAGCTCCCAACAATCTGTTACAGATTTACTCAAACACCACAGAGAGATCGCTACAAAAGCCAGGTCGCCCTTGTTCCCTTCCTCCCTGTTGCTCACTCACTTGTATTCACCAAACCAGCAAGGTCCCATAAGAATTAACTACTGCTCATGGCCATGGATCAGGCCAGGCTCAGGTGATGGTTTGTTCTGATCCAACAGAGCAACTTTTATATTCTTCAGTTCTGATTTAACACCCCAACAGGAAATCAGAGAACAGAAGACACCTGTAAGGAGCCCTTGTTTTTCATTTATTCAAGTAGTAGCTCCAGGACACATCACAGTCACTTTTCTTTTGCATATGCCTCCTAGCATTGTTGCAACTACATCAGACAGCAGGATAAAGTACACATGTTAATATTTTAGAACAGAAAGTCCTGCTCCCAAAAGTATCTGTTACCTATTGGATTGATCTCGAGGTATGTGAAATACAGATCTTCATAAAAGTTGAAGAGGCCACAGATGAAGCTAGCCAGGATGCTGTAAACAAAATTTAAGACAAGTTCATTAAAGCATCCAAATATAAAGCCCAGCCTTGCTCTGCTCATTTCTGTCAGTGGCAATCTGCAGATCTACTCTCTATCAATTTCTGTCACTCTCATTTTCTCTGGAAGGAGCCCAGGAGATGAATCAAGGAAAGGGAGACCTTGATGACTCATCTTAATTACACTTCACCACACTCTGCTGAGAACACAGTTGCTCACAATTTGTCATGTAGACAGTGGGTCTGTTTAATCTCTCTGAGAGATGGAAACGCATCACTGGCTCTGGCTGTCAGAACTGAGCTCCGTTAGCCAGGACAGGGAGAGACTGCAGCAAATTCTATTAGTGATGGGCTTCTCCAGCCTTTCAGAGCTGAACGACGCCATCAGGGGTTACGTTATGTTCGGAAAAATCGTGACTCATTAAGATAACTAGCTATAGGCAGCTAATTAAAGCAGATGCAGAAGCAGCTCCAAGATCTACGGATAAGCTTGTACTAAGTGAAGGAATCCAAGAGAATGCCTTCTCAGGCTAGGCCAGAGCAAGGAGAGTACATTTCCGAGTTAGCAATTGGATTCACATCACCATTTCTACTAAATAAAAGAAACTCTTCTGTGCTGGCACAAAGGATCAAAATTCAGTTCGTGTCTCCTACGTCTCAGAGGTGAAGGCTTCAGCAGCCTGAGCAGTGCTCCTGTCAAGTGAGGGCTCTAAGCATTGGGAACACTTATTTTGAGTTTTACAAGAGACTTGAATAAGGTCAAAGGATTATGGATTTAGGATGCATGGCATGTTTTTAAGGGCAGCACAAAGGGCAGGAGAGCAAGCTGTGGGGTGAAACACAACGAAGGGATGTTGCACTGAAGGAGAGGAGCTGCTGGGTGGCTGCCATGCCCAGAACTGGGCACCTGTACTTACTCCTTTTTATTGGCTGGAGCGTGCTTTAGGAGATGTTTCTTTACATCTGATTCACTGAGCTTTTCATCCACCGCCACAAGCAACTTCTGAGCTTTGGCATCAACATCTCCCACATCCACACCCCCCTCGTGGTGGAAAAGCACGTAATCTCCCTCCCGGGCAGCGTAGATGCACACGTAGAACTCTTCCTCCTGCACCAGGCCCAAGCACAGGCATCAGCAAGTCACACACAGAGAAGACCCCGAAGAGGTGGCTCTTGTGTCAGCGCTGAGGACAGGGCACCCGAGCCCCCCGCTGAGCTTTTGGGGAGCAGCACAGACACCCCCAGACTGTGCTGACCTGTGAGGGGTCAACAGGGCACAGAGTGCTGCATCCTGCCAAATCCTGCCAGGTACACCACCTTCCATTTCTGGAGAAAACTGCTCCCATCTTACGCAACTGAAGTGTAAACAAGAGTCCGTTCTTGTGCGTACCACAAGCTCCTATACCTGAGATAATTATACCCTCCCGCAAGCCAGAGCGGGGTATGAATATTTCACCAGCACAAACTGAGATCTCTCACATCAACAGTTTGTTTCCACGCTCGGAGTACCAGGTTCAAGGAGCAATGAGCTGCCTTTTCCCAGCCAAGCCAGTCCCTCTCCCATGATCTGAAACCTCCTCCCAGCAGAGCGAGAGCAGCCAACACGACTACTCACAGCTCCTGGCACGGGCCAATGCTGCTCCTGCAGCTCTGAGCACACACATCAACAAGAGCACGCTCCCCAGCTTCTGGTTGCTCCACTGCATCAATCCATCTAAGCCACGTGCAAGTCAAAAGAGACTTAAAGGCCCTTTTTAATGCTCTGTGAGGTAGACTGACCTGTTTGTGAGGGACGAAGGGTTCAATCAGGAAATTCTTTAGGATTCCCTTAGCATTAGCAATCTGTAGACAGAAAACAAGACAAACACCAATAAACGTTTGTCCAATACCCGCACGTATGACAGTGGAAGATGAGGTTCAAGAATTAATCAACAGTCATCAGCCAAGACTGGCTGGCTACAGTAAGAGGACATGTTTTATGACAGTGTTTGTACTTGTCTGGTTAAATCTGCCTTGGGTATTAAAGAGAAGCAGCTGTGCCAACGTGACATGGCATCTGAGCTCTCAACTGCTCAGTGGCACTAAGTCCTGTGGAGCTCCCAGCACACAGCCCTGCACAGCAGCAGCCCATGGCTCCAGGGAGCACTGAGCTCGGCTCCCTGTCATTGTCAGTGCTCATTTACACACGGGACAGTTTCTCCCCTGCTCTGGCATCAGTGTAACATGCATTTTAAACCAGCATAAGCAAGAGAAGTACCTGCACACCAGCTCCTACCATGCAAGAAGCCAGAAAAGACCAAAACAAAACACCTTCCATTTTTGGTGCTCGAGAGACACTCACCGTGGTTTCTTGGCCCAGGCGCTGCTTGAGCCAAACCTTCACCTGATCCAGAGTGAGGTTAATTCCAACCAGTCCCAGCTTCCCACGTCTCTTTATGAGCTGATCCGGCTTCACCACTAAACGCTACAAAGTTGTGCAAGAGAAATTTAAGGAAAGAAGCATCAGAAAGTAATTTTGGTGGAGAGATGCTCTCCAAACAGTGAAATAAAAATTTCAATAGATTCTGTAAAACAAACATCCCTGCAGAATTTCTTTAGTCTCTTGGCAAATCCAGCTCCTGGTACAACATGCCTGTAGTTTTATTTTCATATGGCATGTTTCAGCCAACCGAGTGACTTTCTAAGATACCTACAGAAAGCTGTTCCTGGGCAACACACTTCTCTAGCTTACAAATTTTATTTTTTTTTTTAAATAAGAAAAGGGTGCCATTCTCCTGTACAGCTGATCTGTCCGGGAACCACACCACTGTACCACACAGAGCCAGAACAGCCCAAGCTACAGGACAGGATGCTCATTGTGGTCTTTCTGCTGGAGCCTGTAGCCCTTTCCAGGGCTACAGAACCCTGCCTGAAAGGACAGGTATCTCCCTGGCTCCCTTCTGGCTTCCTGCAGGACTTTTCAGAAGCACTGCTGAGATCTTCCAGCAATTCACTCGAGCACGGAGCATTTCATTACTCAGTGCGGGGCTTCCATCAGCCAGTAAAGGGTCGTGAAACATTTATGTTCCACCAAACAGTGACTTAATATAATTAACCACTGGAAAAGAGCCAGCTTGGACAGCTAATGAAAAGAGCTCTGGGTATGTTTTCTCTACAGAAAGTGAATGGATATGAAACAAAGAGATGTAAAAGATCTTGCACAGGAAAAAAGAAGAAATGACGTTTCCCCTGGCATTGTGCTTGGAAGCAGGAAACCCAAGCAGAACCCTTGCTGAGCGTAACAGCTACCACGGAGAAAGCTCTCCATGACTTCAAGGGTCAGGGTGTGAGAGCAGGGACTGGCACCTCAAGAGCCCTGATTTGCCTGAATTAGCCTCCTTTGCCTTCTGTGTGGTTATTAGAAGCTGCTTGTTTGCAGACCTCTCTGCTCACATATTTCACAGACCCCAAAGGAATTTTATAGCCAGCCCCTGGAAGGTGATACAACAGCCCTGAAGCAAGGCTCATTTCTTCATCAGTGTTGCAAATGAATGTTGCAGAGCAGCAGCAGCGACCGGTCCTTCAGGAAAGATCCTGAGCACTGTGCTGCTCGCAACCTGCCGCAGCACGACGCGCCATGCCCAGAGGAGCAGCTGCACTGCACTGAGCTGTGTCCGGGCTCAGCAAGGCAAGAGGTGGCTCCTTACCTCACTCAGGAGCCAGGGGTGGTCCTGGGTGAGCCGTGCCCAGTCTGTGTCCGGGGTGACTCGGGCATACTTGAAGCGGTTCTGGATGGCAGAGGATGTACAGATGTACTTGTACAAGAGCTCCTTCCCCGTCTGCTCAGAGATGGCTTTGGCTGACATGGCTACCTAGTCTGAATTTAACAAAAAAAAAAATTAAAAAAAAAAGTGAATCAGGAACAGAGCCCAGTTCTCACAGAAAACTCCCAAACACCCAGCTCAATGCAAAAGCCAAGCAAATACAGAGCTGGGGATCCCATTAGAAACGAGGTCATAAAACTCACCTGATAAGCAAGAGTTATTTGTGTTGCTTAAATTCCTCCCCATTCCCCTGAGCACACCATCCCCACCTGCGGGGAGAGGGGAGATCCCTCAGCTCCTTCCAGCCACCACCCTGCCTTTGCCAGACCCTCAGCTCCAAGCAGCCCCCCCACATCTTGGGGGGTACTTAAATACAGACATATGCCTTAAACTGCACAGCCCCCTGCGCCCACTGCTGGGGAATCAGACACCCTCCACCTCTTCCAGTTCACTACTGGGAGCAACAAGGGAATAAAACCCTCCCTCCCACTTGCTTTTTACAGCAGGTTGCATTCCCAGTCTGAGCTGGGCTACGGGGACATCAGCAATCCTCCTCCTTCTGAGGGGAACAGAAAGCGTTGCCAGTATTATCAAACCCACAACACGTTCACATCCACTTTTTTGTTGTTGTTTCAGAACCTGGATGTCCTGGAAGCAGGTTCACACCCTACAGAGCAAGGTGCTCAAGACAACAAAGAAGAGTAAGGTAAGACAGTTTGGGCATTTTTTGAGAAAAATAATTTAAAAACAATAATTCCCATTTCACCTTTTCCCTGGAGATGGCTTTTCAAGAGTGTGTTCTAAACCAACACGAGTACATGGTGTCTCCTCTCAAGGCTGTAACTTTTTGATGTGCAGCAACAAACTCATAGGTGTCAAAGATGCATTTATTTTTAGCTGCAGTAAACATTTCAGAATACATCATCCCAGTGAGCCTGTCTGTGTGTGTCAGACATTGGAACCCAGTCCCACGATCAGACAGAGGTCACCAGTTTGGGTTTTCTGGGGGGTCAGGGGGTGACAGAGGAGCTCAGGCAGCAGCTCACACTGCATTTGAGCGACTAGAGGTCGTGTCACCGGTCCCCGAGCACAGCCAGCATGGCAGGAACAAAAACATGCTTAGGAGGGTTTCTGGGAGAGCTGCAAAGCAGAAAGACATCACCACAGAGAAGGAGAGCTCAGGTTCCATTCCAGCATCTGGCAGTGACACATTTGAAGAGCCCGGTGGGGCTGCCTGCCCCTGCTGGTGCCAAATAACGTCCTGCTTCAGACCCACAGAGAGAAACAGCTTTGAATTCCAGTTAGTTCTTGTGTTACCTTCTGGGTAATAACCATCAGTAATCAGATGGGCTATTCATCTGATAAGTGAGCACTGAATACAGCGGGGAATAATTAGCCATCATTAGAAATAAAGACCTTTTTCCCCAGAGCAGGAAGAAAGAGGCTTGGTCAGACCAAGTTCTGTTACTGAAAGCTTGGCGAGGCTTAAGAACCAGCAGTCAAATCCACAGCTAACACCTTTTCTAACGCAGTTCAAGTGTTAAAATGGAAGAGAAGAAGCTACAGAAAGGGCAAAAAAGGTTTAAAATAAGAAGCGTTCCTGCTTTCAGAGAACTATTGTTCTGCAGAACCCATCAGGATTGCAGTGGGGCTTCCCCTGGAATCCCATTTTGGAGCAGCACCGGGCAGTGTTTCTGAAGCTCCTTATCTTTCCTGAAAGAATCAAACACTATTCTTGTCACCACAAACACTTGCACCTTATATTTAGTCTGCTAAAAATAACCCCACTTTGCTTTCATTATCCCACTGCTGAAGTCACCAAAGCCTAAGGAGAGGGGAGCTCTCATGAACGAGCCCATTTGGTCTGTCTGTCCCTGCAAAGCAAGACAGATGTCCTGCCCTCCCACCCCCCCCATGGCCTAACACCCCTCACAGCCCTGTGGCTGAGGCACTGCATTTGCCATCTGGGAGGCACCACTCCTAAAAACCTACATTCAGAGGTGTGTGGAAACAGAGGTCTCAGAAAACCAGAGCCCTTGAGTTACACCAAGCCCTGGGGCTCAGGGAAGTCCCTTCTGTGGTGACTTCAGCAGCAATACTTCCACCAGGGCTCCTCACTACCAGAGAGGGGGTGACACTGAGACAAGAGTTATCTCAAGGCCAGGATTTACAGGCATCTCTCAGGGAGCAGAGAGCAGCAGCTTGTACGGGAAGAGGAAGTGGAGTCGGTGCAGGGAAATGCCAGGTACCACTGGGTTCACCCCAGAGACACGTGGAGCTGGAAGCCCCACTGCAGAACCCTCCTTGGAGGCTGCAACGCTGGCTGCACCAACACCCATGCTGGGCAAACATCCTCCTCTGCTGGGTGTGAAACCACCACAGCTTTCTAGAATGGAGACTGGAGAGGGAGGTGAAGGGGGCAAAGCGTGTAGAGCCCCCAGGGAAGGGCCCTGGGGCCAGACACACCACGGGGGGGAGATGAGCTCTGGAACAAGATGCAGCCTCTGCCTCGGGAGCAACTGGGGATTTGCTGCACAAACTCCTGCCAACTGCAATTCTCTGCCCATCCTCACCCTGCAAACACCCCAGTGCTGCAGGAGTGTGAGCTGGGCTGTAACCTGCCTTAAAAATCCAAAGATTAGCAGAGTTGCTTTGACCGCTTAATCTTCATTAGCGAGGAAGCTGCCATAGACAGAAGGATTTAACTACTAGAAACCAACTAAAAGGTTTGCTGCACGGGCCTAAGAAGAGTCTCGAGTGGATTTCCAGAGCTGGTTCACATCTCTCCTCTGCTAACTGGGGGTCAGTTTCACAGTATCATTCCAAGACAGCTTTTCCCCTTAATTCTGAGGCACCCTTTGTGCATCAGATAAACACCATCAAAAAAGAGTGGCTGTACATCAGGCGAGTAGTCGCCAGAGCTGTATGAAGAAAGAAAACCCCAGTTGTGTTCTGTGAGCACACAGACCTGTTCCCTTCCCACCACTGCCCCGACTCACAGCTGGGCACACACACACTACAGTAACTCAGCTGTGCTGTAGCACTGAAAACTTTCCACTATGGGTTTTGCTTTAAAGCAGTGCTATTTCAGAGAGGAAAAAAAAAAAAAACCAAACATACCACACCAACCCTGCTCCCAAGTTACCTGCAACTATTTGTCTTGCCTGGTAGGGAGCTGGAGCACCCTGGCCTTCAAAGCCCTTTGAAATCCATCAGCTGCCTGCCCTGTGACACACTGACCACCAGCCCAGAGAAAAACCCTCACGTTTCTCTGCAGGGGAAGCAGATGGATAAGAGGAAATGGCAAACATCTTCTTAATCTAAAAAGAAAAAACTAAAAAACAAACCACCAACCCAAGCCACCTAAGTATTTCCCCTTTCCCCAGGGGGAGTATTGCAGATCTGCAGTCCACGTGTCCAAATCCAAACAATTGAGCAGATGCCAGTTATGCCAATGACCACGATGTAATTGTCTGCAATTGCAGAAAACTGGACCCAGGACATCCCTCAGGTCTCACTGAAAACAGCCCTGTACAACAGTCAGTGGGAACAACAGTTACTTACGTGGGATTGCTTAAACCCAAGGGACACGAGTGCAGGGACATCCCTGCACAGGGCTGCCAAGCTCCCAGCTCTGAGACCCCACTGCCTTCTCCCACTACCACGTTCCACTGCTCCCCCAGTTTCATCACCTCATTTTTGCAATAACACTACTGGGGTAAAGAGAGAAAATCTAGAGGATTACTACAATCACAGTAGATGAAAAAAAATGACAAAACCCTCATGTCATGGCAACAGAAGAGCTGGAAGGAGGGCTGTTCTGCCCTTATCTGCCTACGGTTCACTGAGACATTTCCTAATCATTACCAACCCTTTAATCATGCCCCTCACTCAGTTTTTCCGCTGCTCCAACCCTGCCTTTCTCATGGGATAGACAGCACAAAAAAATTGCTTCAGCTGCTGAATTGTTAAGCTAAAGGATCAGTGGGGAAAAAAAATAATCCATAGGGCATCAGCAATTCCCAGCTGTAAGAGCTCAAGCAGGTCCCTGCTCCACCAGAGAGACACCATCAGAGCAGCTCCATCAACCACCCACATCTGGTCTGCGGGCACCGAGCAGAGAGGGGGCTGCCGGTCACCATGGAACCAGGGGAGCAGAATCTCTGTCCTTCCCCAACAACGAGGTGGGTTTGGACTCTCATCTCTCACAGATAATCTCATTTTCAGCCACGCTCAGCACTTGCGGAGCATCCAGAGCCACGGGCTGAACAAGTGCTGATTCCAGCCTTCCCTAGAGAGTCCAGCAGAGTAACAGAAAGGGGTTAGACCGCATTTCCAAGGGCTCAGAAGCACCAATTCCCCCCAAACATCACCTGTCAAATACCAACAAAACAAGTCACACTGGGAGAAAGTTTCTGGAGTGGACTGACAAGAGAAAAAACAGTGTGATGGTCACAAGGCAGACAAGGATCAAAGAGCTGGATGCTGCGTTCGCTGTCACAACTGATTTCTCTGCCCGGACACAGCAGAGACTGAACACCCAGGACAGTTCAGAGGAAAAAAAAAAAAAAAGCCAGGGAAACAAGAGGTTCTTGACAAGAAAGCCTGGAGAAATCCCCTGGACTCCCAAAGGGCTCGGATGATGGGGCACTACTGAGAGTTGATCTGGTTTAATTTTCTTTAAAGCCCTTCTGGTCTGAGCAGTTGACTCGGAGCTTTGTGTTCACACAGAATGTGTCGCTCACACACACGATTTACTTCTCTCCAGAACAGCCCCACACTCCAGTCACACCTGAGCGATGCTGGGAGGAAAGGTCTCCCTCTCCAGCAGGGATTTCGTGCCCCCTCTCTCTCTCCAGAATTATGCCAACAAAACCACACTTTAAAGCAGCCTCCCCCAACCCGCCCCGGGTCACTCATTAACACAGCTCAAGACCAGGCAGCATTTTCAGCCCCCAGCAGCAGGAAGGGTTACGTCAGGCTCCACCTGGCAAAGCAGGAGCTGTCACCCATGGGGGGGCAGGGAAGGGGCCTGCAGCACCCGGCCAACGCCAGCCAATTTGGGCCAACTCCTCAGCACGGGATCACCCCGTGCCCGGCGTTGCGAAACGTGCAGGGGTGATGCAAGGCAGGTGGGTGCCCAGCACCGGAGGAGCCTCCCCACAGAACTGGAACCTTTGGGAGCAAAAGAGCAGCCAGGGAGGGAAAGGGGCTACCAACAGAGCTACGGCTGGCTAATGGAGAGCAGCAGAGAGACCCCAAACGCCCTGCTCACCACCGAAGTGCCAGAAACGGAATCTTTGGAGTCCCATCTTTAAAGGCCACCTTATTCTGCAGCCTCGGGAAAGGACCTCAACAAATTTGTTCCCTAAATCCTTTCCCCAGGTCACCTGCCAAGGGGATGGCAGCAGCACGGCTCCCCACACTCCTCTCCGTACCCGGTCCTGTTCCAAGGGGAGCAGTGCAGGGTGGGACAGGGATCTCTCGGCCACAGAGAGCTCCACGGGGCTTGAGCTACAGCCTTCGAGAGCGGAGCTGATGCTCCCAGCTCCAGACTCCATCAAAGAAAATTAAAGAGGGATCTACAAAGAATATACTGGGGTTGCACATAAAGTTCTCAGTCTCAGGACGCTATGGCAGGCGCCAGACAGGGTTCCACAGAAAGAGGAGTCTGTGGAGGAGGAAGAGGATTTCCAAAGGAAGGGAGGCAAACAGCAGGTGTTTGCAGGTAGCAAACAAAAGCGCTGGAAAACAGCCATTTCGCAGCTCCTGCAACTGTCAGAGCCCTCCACGGGAACCAAGAGAGACACCCGAGGGTGGTCACCAATCCCGGGAGAGCCGGGATGGGAAGAGAACCCCAACACCCACCCAGGAGGAGGATTTTCCTCCTGGAAAAGGCATTTTTTGGGGGGTGCAGGGATGAAGGGAAACATTCAAACGACTAAAACCAGCACATACAACCTCCCCCTTTCCCCAAAACCGTTCCCGCTTCACCGGGCATGAAAAATCTTTAATTTTGGTTGGTTTTGGGGTGGTTTTTTTGTTGGTTTGTTTTTTGGGGTTTTTTTTTAAATCTTTTGGATGATGGAAAAATATTTCGCCCCTCCCTCAAGGTCAGGGGCGGTGATGCCTTGTTCCCTCCCGCACCAGGAGGCTCTTAGCTCTTCTTCCATTGTACAGAGGGCTAATAACTATCGGCTAGGGCCACCGAGCCGGGCTACCGGCCCCCATTCGGCGCTCAGGCTAAGCCGGGACCGGGGGCCGAGCGGGGGCCGGTAGCCCGGCTCGGTGGCCCCAGGCGCTCTCCCCCATCTTGGCCATCCCACCACCGTCTCTAGCCGCCCACCCAAGCCAACCCCAGTCTCCCCAGCCACTCACCCACTCCGCCGCCCCGCACCGTGCCTGGCGCCTGCCCGCCCGCCGCCTTTTGTTCGCTGAGGCGCGGCGAGGCCTCCGCCCCCCTCCCCGGCCTGCCCCATGGTGCTCCGGGCGAACGGCTCCCTCCCATTGGCTAGGAGGGTCATCACGTGGGGCTTGCCTGAGGGGGCGGGGAGAACGCCCATTGGTGGGCGCTGGTGGGGCGCGACCGCAAGGGATTGTGGGAGTTGTAGTCAGCCCTTCAACCACCCACCCCCTCCCCGTCTGGCTCCCGCCCTCCACCGGCCGTGAACCCCGTGGGCCCGGTGGGGGATAACGGCGCTAAGGTCAGGAGGGAGCAAAGGGCTGGCGTCACGCCGCCGTCACGCTCTGACAGCGGGGAGAAGAGAGGAGAGGCCTTCCCTTACTTGGCGTCGGGCCATAAAGAACCGTAGAGGCCCCATACAACACCCCCGGCCCTCCCTCACTTACACCCACCGGGACGGGCCCCGGCAGCGAGAACAGGCCCAGGCGTTTCTTCCCCCAGCGCTGAGAAACCTCCCACGGCAGGTGCTGTGGCTGTAGGGCCAGGAGGGGCCCGGCAGTGCTCAGGGTGGGGAGCGGCAGAGGAAACAGGGGCATCACCAGCCTACATCACCAGCACTGTGGCACAGGGACACGGGCCAGCGGGGGCTTCCCATCCACACAGAGCAGCGTAAAGCACATCAGACCCAAGAAGCAGGAGAAAGTGCCGTTTCTGAGGGCCGTGGGCAGGACGAAGCCACCATCTCCCCCCCTTCCTGCCCCCGAGCCCCAAAGGGCGGCCATCTCATCTCTTCCCTTGCCAGAAATAAGCCAGAGGTGAGCTCGGTGGTCCACAAGGCGGCAGAGAGGGTGAGTGGCAAGGAAAACTGCTTGGCTTGGGTGGTGGGGTGGCCAGGATGGGGGAGAACGCCTGGGACCACCAAACCGGGCTACCGGCCTCCACTTGCCCCCCAGTGGGGGGGCTGGAGGGACACACCATGATGCTCCTGCCTGTCTCGTTGCGGGGAGCGTGTCACCATTGGGGAAAGTCTCTGCAGAAAACAGTTACCAAAATCTTAAACTGTCTGAAACTCCCTGCCCACCTCCCTGGGGACAGGGGTGTGTCCCCCCCGCCCTCCCACTCCAGTCCTCAACTGCTGTTTGTCTCCCCACCCTGGCGTGACAGCCCTGCCTCCCTCCCACACTGCTGGGACGGGCCCCGTCACTCCTGAGCTGCCTCCAGAACCCGGTAGCGGCCCCGTTTTTTTCTGCGGGGAAGTTAAACCTTGGGGTCTCTGAGCAGCCCCCGCGTCCCTGAGCGGCGCAGACACGTCACACCCACTGAGTCACTCGGCAGGAACAGAACTGCTTCAGACGTTCCTTCGTCTTGGCAGGGTCTTACCCGAGGCCGAAATAAAGTCAGGACTGAAGTCACTGATAGGAGGAGAAAATCAGCAGCATCTCCCCTCCGTCACGCGTCTGCCCAGGGCTGGACGCTGCAGTGACGAAACCGCTCCCAGGGGCCGCCAGCAAATACCAGAGCTCTGGATAACGCCGACCCCGGGGAGGCTGGGGGGTTGCGCTGGCAAAACCCCGGCGCCTGGCACCGGCTCCCGGCCTGGCTGAACGGAGGAACCTGTTCCGCCCGCGGCTGAGCAGCCCCGGCGCTGGCACGGCGGCTCCTGCAAAGCGGTTTCAGCGGGCGCTCCCACACCCCCTCTCCGGCCCAGCCTCCAGCGCAGGGCTCTTGGGAGCGCGGGTGCAAGAGCGAACCCCCCGCGGGGGCCGGACCCTGGGTCGGTCGGACGGGTCGGGCCGGGAGAGGCGAAAGGCGAGTCGCCGCCGGCCCCAGCCGTGCAGCCCCCGGGCGCCCTCGGTCCGGGCCCGCTCGCCTTTGCGCGGAAAACGGGCGTTTCTTACCCTGTCACCCACGCCTGCCCCGCACCGCTCCCCCGCCCCGCCGTGCTTGTGCGGACTCGCCGTGAACGGCCACGCCGGGCCCCCCGAGAGCGCTGCTGCGGGAACAGGCTGGGCCGTCTCTCGGGATCCCGCAGCAACGAACCCCCCGGGGTCTGGAGCAGCCGCTCCCGGGGGCACCGGGACGGCGGTACCGGGGCGCGGGAAACCGCCCCGAGCGCGCCACCGTGACGCCACCGCCTGGGCGGGGCTTGGCGCCGCGCCGGAAGTGGGGTGGTTGCCCGGCAACGGTTGCCAAGTGACGGCGGCGGCCGGACATGGCAGCGGCGGCGGAGGATAGCGTGCCGGTCGGCACCTTCCTGGGCTTCATGGCCCAGGGGAAGCTGCTGTTCCAGCGGGGCGACTACGACAAGGCCCTGGGCTGCTTCAACAACGTGAGGGCGCCGGGCGGGGCGGCGGCACCGGGCCGGGGAAGCGGGGAGGTCCCGGAGGCCTCAGGTGGCGCGAAGGGAGGGGACCGGCGGTGGCGGCCGGTTCCCGTGGGGACGGAGGTGGCAGTGAGAGGGAAAGGGGGACGCGGGAGGCGGCCCCGCGAGGCGGTTGCAGGGGGAAAAGGGTCCCCAAGGGCGGTTGGGGTCACAGCGCGAAGGGAGGTGACGGGGGGGGGGGGGGGGGGGGGGGGGGGGGGGGGGGCGACAGGGGGGGAGAGTGATTGGGGGGAGGCGGCACAGGGGGGCAGCCAGGAGGGGCCTGGAGAGATGGGTGGCTGCGGCAGAGGGCACGTGTGCACGTCACCAGAGTGTTCTTTGCAGTAAAAAATGTTGGGGTTTTGTCCTCGCCCCCCGTCCCGAGCCGTGTCAGGACAGAACAGGTCACATCACACCAGGCCTGTGTCTGTGCTGCTGAGCCCGGCCCCGAGGACTGACCCCTCTCGGCTGCTTTGCAGGCGCTGAAGCTGAAGGCAGGGGACAAGAACGGTCTGGTTGCCCGCTCAAAGTGTTACCTGAAGCTTGGGGACACAGCAAACTCCCTGAAAGATGCTGAAGCTTCCCTCCAAAGCGACAAAACATTCTCCAAGGTAAAGAGCATGAAGTGACAGGAGTCTGGGGTGGCCAAGGACCAGTCTTTTACCTGTGACAGGTGTGGGAGACAGGATTGTGTAGAAACAGCCAATTCTAAGCACACCTTTGACATTTTTATTGCTTGCAGAGAAGGGGAGGTGCTCGGTCAACAATTGAGAAAGAGTTCCAGGGTTGGATTTTATTGCGCGCAGATTGCGATAGCAAAGTGCTCTCACTTCGGCCTAGTGGGGAGTTAATTGAGATCTCTGAAGCTTTTTTCCCTCCTTTTTATTCTTTCTTTTTTTTTTTTTTTTCCCCAAATGTCATTTTAGGGGCTTTACCAAAAAGCAGAGACGTTATATACCATGGGTGATTTTGAGTTTGCGTTAGTGTTTTACCATCGAGGCAGCAGACTGCGTCCAGAGCTGCAGAGCTTCAGGCTGGGTATTGAGAAGTCCCAGGAGGCCATTGTCAACTGCATTGGAAGTAAGATGTTCCATTTCATGGCCCCCACATGCGCATCTGGGAGCTGTTTGGGGACAGCTGGTGGCAAATTACCTCTGCAAGGGAGCCACGGGCCCTGCAACAACAGAGTCTCTTTGCTTTTGGATGCCTGTGCTCAGTGCCTGTTCTCAGATGAAACCAGGCACCAAAAAGAGCACAGCCCCATTTTTTTTTTATTTTTTTGGCTGAATGCCTGTTCATATACAGGGTCTAATAGCAGCAGTTATGTAAGTAGATGATGACACTAACTTAAATTTCCCAAGTCACCATGAAAACTTTCTAGGTGATACAGAACAAAGCTGCTCATCTACTGACTGCCCTGCCGATTACAAAATCCATTTTTAGATTTTTATCCTAATATTCAAAGTTTGTAATGAAATTTGCCTTGTTACCTGAGACTGGCCGTACTGAGATCCTGACTTTCCTCCAACTTATGTTGCATAAGAACGGTGAAACTGTTGACTCTTGCAATGGAGCTTTCATAACTGCTGGCTCAGGTTGCAGAACAGCATCCTGCAGGAGACAGGAAAGGCCAAGGACCCGGCCCTGTTCAAAGCAGACTGAAAACTTGTCCCTTTCTCCTTAGATTTTCTCTCAGCATCGCTGTTGCAGGCAGAGTGCAGAAGACTTTTTTTGTTGTTGTAATCAAGCAATAGCTCCATGATGCAGGGGAAAAGCAGCAAGGAAACACATTAGCATTTGATCTAGATGTTTGAATAGTTGGGAAATGCACACACATTAACAGGGCACATCCCCAAAACTGCCTTACTGAATTTGCTTTGCTTGGCAGATTCAGAAACACCCACCTTCTGCAGAACACGTGTACTGGCAGTGCTGATCTTGGCCCAGGTGCTGCACTGGAGAAAATCCTCCTTCCCCAGTGTGCGAAGCTCTTTCCCACAGCAAGTCAAACTCTTCCCTTCCTTCTGACCAGGCCAAGGCAAAGAGCTGGGTTTCACTCTTACAGAACAGCAGAGCGAGATGTCAGAGGGACGGTGAAATGGGAGTTTCACCCCAGGGTCAGTGCAGAAAAGCTTTAAACTAGTCCTCTGTATTGCTGGAGAGCCCTGTGCTGAGAGCTTCCCTTCCAGCTCAATCCTCAGCTGGGATCCCTCCGAAGGGATCCTTTTTCTTCCTCTGGTTCCATGCAGGATGTAATACATCTCTGTAGGATACATGCTCTGTGCTGGGAGCTCCCTGCCGCCCTGTGAAAACAGTAATTAAAATCCCCAGAGGAGCTGTGTCTGAGCTGTGTTCCCCACAGAGCATCCAACAGACATGGATTTCATAGGAAAAAATTAGCAGAAAGCTTTATGTAAAACAGGACGTTAGAAGCTTGGCACATTTGTGGTCATTTTAATTTCTAAAGTCTCTGCACTGCTGTCTTTGACCACTAACAAGTGTTTTGTCTGTTTTCGCAGGTCCATCCACAGTTAAACTGGAGAACAGAGAGGATCTGTGCTTCATCAGCAGGCAGGCAGAGGTACGGCGTGAGGAGCTCTTTACTGGGAGCTACTGGAGTTACTGCAGCGCCAGCAGGCTCTGAAGGAGGCAGCAGAGGAGAATAGTCTTGTGGCCACGGATGGGGATGTGGTTGGTGTAGGGAAGTGCCTCTGAGCATGGGAAGCACACCCGTCTGAGAGCATTCATGCACCTGCTTTTAGTGTAGTTCTGGCTCGGGCTGCCCAGAATTTAGGGAGAGACAGGGAAGAGCAGCCAAGGAGAAACAGCCCACTCTGACATTTCTCCACCAGCCTGTTTGTGGCGGGTGTTGCTGGTCACCCACCACAGGCTAATAAGTAACAGTACTGGGGTTGCAGCCAGGGTACATTTATCTACAATATTTACTTTGGTTTTACCTGATGTTTAAGGTTCACATTTTTGATAATGGACACTTTCTCTCGATTGCTTAATTTTTGGGGTGGTCCATTGAAGTAGCACCTTGTTCCCCAAGATGCCAAGCTGCCTTTCCCTTTGAGGTCAGCGCCAGGGATGTTCATTGCTTCTTGCAGCTGGAATTACGAGTAGTCGGTGCTAAAAATAATTTGTACAAAGGAGCCTAAAGATTAGCTCTGTAATCTTTAGTTGGGATTTTGGACGTGAAACTTTAGAAACACCTTCCTGATGTTTCAGAAGCCCCTGGCTGTTCCAGTCTCTGTTTCTTCAGACTGGCTTCTCCCCAGCACCAACCAGGGACCCCTCCAGAACAGGATGGGGCACCAGGGCAGAACTAATTCTTGCTCTGACTGTGACACCTGCTCCTGTTCTTGGAAGTGAGGAAGCACAATGGGGTGTGAAATTTCAGTTGCTCTTGACCAAAGCAATCAGAGAGACACTGACTTTTTGCTTTTATTTAAAAAATAAGTTGGCTTATATGGAGTATAAACAGAATTCTGCTACTACTAGTGTTCCCCACTAATCTTGCCCAACTTCCTTTATTTTCCTTGCCGTAGAGCAACAAAGCAAATCAGAAACTTCAACTCAAACTGTCTAAGGATCAAAGATGCCAATGGAAGTCTGTGAGTGTGAGGAATCCAAAAACAGAGCGACAGCTTCTTGGAGAGCTTTATGCTGACAAGGTCTACCTAGAAAAGTTGCTCAAGGATGAAGGTTTTTCTCCATTATATTTAACTAAATGTTCCTTCTAAGCAGGGTCTTTTTTCTTCTCCTACATTCTTCTGGGCTCTGGAGAGCACAGGTGTTTTTGGAGCCAGATCCAATATTCATAACTATGAGCACAGTTCCTTCCCTACTGAATGTCAGACTTTTATAGTGAACAGTAAATCAACTCAAAGCAGTCTGTGCTGACGAAATCAAAAGCAGAAGCAATATCATTACTTAACTTCTGTCATAATGATAAATTCCACTAACACTTGCGTTAAGCACAAAGTGTTGCTCCTAAGACTATAACTCATTTGTGGATTCGTTATAAATGCTGTTAAGAACAAGATACAGGAATCAGAAGTATCTTATTTTAGAACTAGTCAGAAAGGTGACTCCCCTTTAGTGATTTTTCAAGGGAACTCTTTCCCCAGTAATAGATGTAGTAGCGCTATAGAGAAGTGATGAAGAGTTCAGTCTGCCCACAGGTTTTATGGCATCACATCATCAATAATACATGTGGGCTGCCTGGTTTCCAGGCATGTCAAACCCTTCTCCGTTTCCATCTTTCACTCCAACCCACAACACTCGGCCATTTCAGCACAAATGCCCCTGCAGTTGTTCTGACCTGGGGGAGGGTGCTCACTCATTACAGCTGGGCCTCGTTCATTGGGCCCCTTCTTGGCAGCGGGTGCAGGGGCTAGGAACCCCTGAAACACATGGGATGGGTACCTGGCAAGAGGGTTGTCCATAACCTCCCTCCTAATCACATCCCTTCTGAAAAGCACTGGGGGCTATAATTGCTAGAACTGTCTCTATCAGAGTAAAGACCCTTCACAAGCAGCCCCTCATGCACTGCACCTTCATCCATCGTTACATTCCTGTCTTCTACTGTCTCATTTTTCAGATTTGATGGAGAGCAGCACAAAGGAGGGCATCAAAGTATCAGACCTGGTTTTGGGTGGCATTTCCTACCTGGACACACGCAGGGAGTTCTGGCAGCAACAGAAGCCTATTTATGCCCGTGTGAAAGAGCGCAAGCTCCGGAAGCAAAGGTGGATCCGGGACAAGAAGCAAAAACCAGCTGATATTGGGAGATACATTGTGAAGAGCATGGAGGACATCAATATGTGTAGGTGTCCGGGCTGGAAGGAATAAGAAAATGCTGGCTGGCACGTGTAATTATTTGCTGTAGTAATTACAAGAACAATAGAAGCAGTGCAAGTATTAACAAACACTAGTAGGCAGTTGTGAGGAAGCATTTGCTTCTGTATTCTTCACCGTTCCCAACACTTTCTTAGATAAAAAATCCAACAACTAACTGCCGTGTGCCCAGCGAATGCCTCTGCCTGGGCTGCTAATCAGACATTGTTTTATTGAGAGAACACGAGCCATGGGGGTTAATAATTTCAAAATTACCACCGTAGAGAGATGAAAAAGCTGAAAAACGGTGGTGTGAAGGAAGTAGTAATTCAGCTACTTCTGGTCTCTTTCTCTCTTCCTGTGTTACATATTTTACAACCCAGGGAGAATAATTTTGTCCTTACTGCAATTCAGTTCTTTTAAGCTTCACCAACTCAGCGAAGGTGGTGTCAGAAATATCTGCAGCCTGATTTCTGCAGCCCTGTGACCTGCTGGGCACCATGAACAGAGCTCACCGGGAAAGTGCCCGAGGCTGATTTAGGAGATCAAGCCCTAAATACTGTAGCCAGACCTTCACCTGAGAGGAGGCTGCCCTGCTGCAATAACAACAAGCTTTCAAAACCTTTAGACAACAAGCATCATTCTCCTTTATTTTTCTTCAGGTGGCGTGAGGTGTTTCCAGAGTCATTTCCCCATATGTGCTGTGATGAAAGTGATTTCCAGCAGTGCCCGGGGAAGGAGCAGAACCACCATCTCCCAGGGGCAGATTTCTTGGAGGTTGGAGGGAGGAGTGTAGGAGATGCATGAAGGGTTTGGAGCTCTAACGTTTCCCATGCTCTGAGGCTTCCTCTCCTGGCTTGAGGGCTCAAACCATGACACTTGCACAACTGCTCTTGTCCACATACGATATCACCCTGTCCACACACGAGTGTTAAACTCTCCTCTTTCTCTCTAGTGCTGTCGGGGGACGCCCCTGAAGAGAGCTGCAAGAAAGCTGAGCGTGTGCTGAAAACAATACAAGGGTGGTCAGACAACGAGGTGCCCAACAAGAATGAGCTGATTGGAAACCTCTACAGCTGCATGGGGAACGCACAGCTGGAGCTGGGCCAGCTGCAGGCAGCTCTGCACAGCCATAAAATGGATCTGGAATGTGCCAGGCGGAGGTGAGTGCTGGGAAGTTCGGATGGAGGGGGGAAAAACAGAGGGAAGCCCCTCTGTTGAGGTGTTTGAGCATAGGGTAATGTTGTAATTCTCACCTGGAGATTTAACAGGGCAACGCATTCAGACTCTGCCCAACCATCACAGTCTCTAGTGACTTCTTATCTTCACTATTTCAAAAATAAGGAGCCTGAAGCAGATTTTTATGGAGCCTAGGCCACGTGGCACATCTAAATCTCTGCTGAAGCAAGGAAAAGAGAACACAAGTCCCAGGCTCAGCACTTCAGCTCTGGTGTGCACTTCCTTCTCAGGAAGGTCAGGCTCTAATTGCACGAGTTTTCTGCTGTGTTTTCTCAAATATTTCTCCAAGAGGTGCAGTTTCCGGCCCATACAGAAGACATCCTGCAGCTCTTTCAGCTAAACCAGAATGGAGAGAAATGTAGTCTAAGGATTTAGTAAGAGTTTTGAAAAGCACATGAGAAAACACTGAATGGTTGCTTGGGTGGAAGTTACTTTGATTTTTGCCAACACTGCAGAGGGCTTTTAAAATGTCACTGACGTTGTTCACCATCTTTACAAATCACTTTCAAAAATTCATATTGGTTTAAGGAGTTTCTGCCTCTGTCTGGGTGATCTCCACTCCCCAGTTACAGCAAATAAAGCTAACAGCAGGAGAGAGGCAGAAGTGCTGTACAGGACTGTAGTTCTTTTTTCAATCGCTGTGAAGTTGTGTTAAAGGCAGAAAGGCAGCGCCGGGGGGGGCTCGCCCTCTGCTGGCGAGTTCAGCGGGGTGCGAGGAGACGGGGCTCACCCCGCGCATCCCCCCAGCCAGGCCTTTGTCCTCAGCTTTTGCATTTACAAGGTAAGGGAAAGCAAAGGAGGCCACCCCCGAAAGTGGGAGTGATGCCTAATTAAGGAAAAAAATTAAAGGCCAGAGGCTGCATTATTACAGGGACCTGCCTCTGGTGCAGGGCAGAGGCTTGTTCAGAGCTCGGGGAGCGAGGACTGTTACCAGAGTCTGGGGCAGGAGCCTCAGAAACGGGTTTGGGTCTTCCCTTGTCTCTGGGACAGAAATCATCGATTGGCGTTGGGGACCCAGGAGCTGGTAGGGGACTTCCCTGGGACCCCACAGGGCAACAAAGGGGAATTGAGGCAAAGAAAAGTGGCAAGACTTGCACTCGCACCAAAATAATAATAAAAAAAAGACAAACCAAACCCATTTTCCCCGTGTCTTACGGGTGCCTGGAGATTAAAGCAAAAATCTCTCTTGATTTTAAGCCGTTCAGTCTGAGGTTGGTCTCTTACCTCTGGTTTTCAGCCCTTACCTGGGGTCATGTTGGGCACCAAAGAAGACCCATAGGCTGGAGAAACACAGGTTGTACCAGGAACAGGACTATTTCAATGACCATCATTTCTTTTTCTTTTCAATGCAGCGACCTGCCGGACGCCATTTCCAGAGCCCTTGATAACATCGGCAGAGTTTATGCCAGAATGGGCAAATTCCAGCAAGCTATCGACACGTATGTAGAATTAGTAACAGAAAAGGCATAAGGTTATATTTTGAATTAATAGAAAACGGCTTTTCAGCTTGTTTATTCATACTGCTGGCAAGGGGGCAGTGACATTCTCATACCAACAGAACCTAGAAGCCTTTATCTATAGAATTAGTGGCTGAAATTATAACTGCACCTGTGGGAGTTGTAAATGTCTGTCTGTCTGACTCTGGTTGAAGGTGGGAAGAGAAGATTCCAATGGCAAAATCCAGCCTGGAGAAGACCTGGCTGTTCCACGAAATCGGCCAATGTTACATGGAGCTGAATCAAGCTGAAAAAGCCCAAAATTACGGGCAGAAGTCCCTGCAGTCGGCAGATGAGGAGGGGGACATTGAGTGGCAGCTCCACGCCACTGTGCTGGTGGCACAAGCACAAGGTAAAGGGGTTGGATCAAATTTTGCTCTAAGGATGGAAACAGCCCATCTGTTCAGCATCGTAGTGATTTAACAGCCAACTGTTCAAATCAGGACCTCACGGAGGCTTGCTTGATTAACTGTCAGTGTTCTCTTGATCTTGGGTCAAAATAGATGTTTTCATTTGTCTGTTACAGTAAAATTAAGGAGTTACCAGTCTGCAATCATGAACTTTGAAAAAGCACTTGAGAAGGCAAAGCTTATTCATGATGAAGCTGCTCAAAAGGCCATCATCATTGTAAGTGGCTCGTTGTGAAGAGCATAGAAGGTGGGGGCAGCCTTGGTGAGGGAGCTGGAATTATTGTCCTGGGTCCTGTGAAGGCAGAAAACATCAGAGCTTGTGGGTTGAAGGGGGAATGCAGCCTCTGAAGCAGTTTGCCCATTGAAAGTTATGAAACCTCCCAGCTCAGGAGACTTAGCCCCAGTTTATAGCAGGGTGAAGCCCAGCTCTACTCGCCTCAAGGAAAATTTTTCTTTTGACCTCCTTGGGGCAAGGGTTTCACACACAGAATGGAATGGAGCTGTCTCTGTGCTCAGCTGCTGATCACAGCTCCCCCTCTTCTGGCCTTTCCAAAACATCCCAGAGAAACCACTTTGCATCAGAAGGTGGCAGAACATTCTGGCACAGCTCAGGCAAAGCAGCCCACGTGTCCTGAGAGCCAACCCACACGTCCTGGTAGCCAGTCCTCACCGATCCAACGGTGGGTGATAGAGCACACCCAGCAGTAGACACCTCCCTGTTGGTGACGTCTCCTGGGGGACCAGAGCTCGGGCTGAGCCTGTCCTGCCAGAAGAGAAAAGGGAGAGAGAAATGGAAGGAGACGGGATCCTCAGGGGAGGGAGTGACAGGTAGCGACCACCACAGGGAGAAATGAAGCTTATTGTTACAGAGAGGTTTATGGTAGGAGAAGGCCAGGTAACGAGACCAGAGGTGAAAAGAAAACAGGAAAGACCTGGGTATGTAACTGCATCTCTAGAGCTTTTGTTAAGAAGCTGTATTTGCTTTCAGGCCTTAGATTACGTGAGCAAAAGCTTCATCGAAGAGCTGAATGAAAAAGAAAAAGAAACGGTTCACTCTCTTAAAGGTATTTGTGATTTATCTCTGCACCCCATAAATATAAAAAATTCACCATTTTCTTCCCCTGGAGCACAGACTGACACGTGGGAACAAAATAATCCATTCCCGAGTAGAACTTTGCAAATTTCTGCCCCATGGTGCATCCTCTGCACTAGTGCACACCTGCAGGAGTTAATTTATACGTGAGCCCCACAGCAGAGTTATAATCTGTGGCTTCAAGGGTTTTTTTGGCAGGGAAGGTTTAATTTTGGGCTGGTATGAACCAAAGTGATGTCAGCAGTGACAACAGCGAAGGAGCCTGGTCTCACTCTCCAGTGCCATCCCTTTAAAAAGCTGTTTTTAATAATCTGAAGGCAGGAGCTCTGGGCACAGCCAGAGGCAAAACGCGACTCCCTGAGTCCGTAGGGCTGGGGGGACCTCAGCTGCCTCTTGGGAACCCCATAGAAAAAAAAGTACTGATTTCCCTACAAGTATTGAATTAAAATCCTCGTAAAAGCACCACTCTCAACACACCCGTCTCGGGGCTGCGTCGCCCCTGGGCAGGAGGTGGCAGCAACGTCCCGGTGTCCCCATCCCCGACGGGTCTTGTGCCCTCATGGTCAGGGACAGAAAACAGAGGGGAGCTGTGTGAGGGGGCCCGGGGGTCCTTTTCTTTCCCCTGCCGGTCCCTGGGTGCTGGATCCTGCCTGAAGGTTGCTGTTTCCTCCCCAGATCCCGAGGTCAGCAGTGAAGCCACAGGAGACAACTCTGAGAAGGACAAGGAGGGGGAGGAGAGCGAACGAGGAACCAAGACTCCAGAAGAGGAAAAGCAGGACGATGAGGCCGGGGAGTGTAAAGAAGATGGAGCCGATGAAGAAGGGAAGAAGCGGGAGAGTGGGGGGGAGGAGGGGGCAGGGGGAACTGGCTGAAGCCGTGGGAGCCGGTGTGACAAATACAAGCTGTCCCCGCAGCCCTGGTCTCTCCTTCCTGCCGCTCCCCCCGCCGCCCCCCATACCGGGCAGGGACGCCCCCCAACCGGGCAGGGGACACCCCCCCCAATTCCGCCCCCCAACCGGGCAGAGGACGCCCCCCTGTCCGCCCCCGGCCTGGGCAGGGGACATCCCCGTCCGCCCCCCCACCGCCCCCGGGGCGGGCCCGGCCCGGCCCCCCGCTCCTCCCGTTCCCCCCGCGGCCACGGGCGGAGCCGGGGGGGGGGGGGCCCGGCGCTATGAAAGGGGCCGCGGCCGTGCCCGCCCCAGAGCCGTTTCCCCGCCGCGCCGCTCCGCACCGGCGGCCGCCCCGGAGCCGCTGCCCTCACCATGGTAAGTGCGGGACGGGGCAGCCCCCGACACCCCCCCACCCCCTCCTCCCGCTCCCCGGGCACGGGTTGGGGGTTCCCGGGTGGGGAGGAGGAAGCGCCGAGACGTGCGGGGCGGGCCCGGGGCGCAGCGGGAGCCCTTGTCCCCGCGGGAGAGGCGGGGGCGCAGCGGGTCCCTGCCGGGGGTCCCGGGGGGCAGGCGGGGCACCGGCACCTTCGGCTTCCCGCTGCCCGGAGCGTCGCTCCGTCTTAACGGGCTCCGGTCCCGCGGGGAGCCCGGGGACAGCGGGAGCTTTGTGGGGCCGGCGGGGAGGGACGGGACGGGGCGCGGGCTCAATGGGGGATTGTCCCCCCGGGAGCCCCCCGCGCCGGGGCGGCCTCTGTGGGGCCATTGTCCGGCGTGGCCCGAGCCGTGAAGGCGACTATTATCCGGGAGCTGGCCCCCGAACAATGGGGCCGGGGGGTGGTTTCTATTATTGTTCTTTTGTTTGCGCCTTTGAAAAGCGGCCTCAGTCCCCGCCACCGCCCGCAGCTGCCCTCAGCAAAATAGCTGGGCCGGGCCAGCCCTCGCTCGGGCCACCGGCCCGGCCCTGCCGTGCCCACCCCCGGTGTCCCCCGGGGCCAGCAGGACACCGACACCGCGAGGAGCGGCCCCGGGGGGCGCCCACCCCATCCGCTTCCCCTTGTACCTGGGGGCCCCGCATCCACGGGGCCGCCGCTGTCTGGGCCTCTCTCCTCCCCGTGGCCACTGATTCCCGCAGCAGGAGCAGCGCGGGGTCCTGGGCCCAGGGGGCTTTGGAGCCAAACCCCATCCCCAAATCCTGGAATAAAAGATAGGAAAGTTAAACAACTGGACAGGTGTTTGGCTTCACTCCGCAAACAGGAAAGCTGTATTTTTCTGCCCGTGGGCAGAGCATCTGTGCAGCGTGTCACACACACACACACCCACAGACACCCACACACACACGCACCCCCACACACACCCCTGAGGCAAAGCTGGCTCCTCAGCATCACACCCCCACCCCCCACCCCTTGATTTGTGCCGCGGAGGCAGAGCTGACTCCTCAGCATCTCCCAGGGCATCCCCTCTGGGCAGTGAGGGGCTGGAGGGGCAGGGGGAGAGGTCACATCCACAGCAACCCCGGGGCTGCCCCCCCGCTGCACAGCTGGGGAAATCCCACAGTTCCTGCCAGTCCCCTGTTTTCCCAGGCCCTTCTGGGAATTAGTCTGGGATTCCAGTTACCGGAGCTGCTGGTGGGAGGGGGAGCAGCATTGCCCAGCCTGTCTCTGGCACTGGGAGCACTGGTTTCAGTTTCATGTTCTGCTCGGTGGTGCTGGGAGGGCAACTGCCTTTCCGGGAAGTGATTTCATCGCTGGAGGAGCCCAGACTCCTCCTCGGGGACACTCCTGGGGCTGGTGGCCGGATCAGCGGGGAGAAGCGGCCATTCTCATGTGAGAGACGGGCTCCTCCCGGCCGTCGCTGGAAACAGCCTTTCCCGTGGGGACGGGGATCCCTGGACGGATGTGACCCCGCGGCAGCCCCTTTGGTGCAGCCGAAGCTGGGACGGCAGCAGCTGCCACGACCTGCTGGGATTTGGCTTTCCCCGTTGGTGGGGGATTCCCCACAGCCCCCTCGGTACCGAGCAGCCACGAGGGGCTATTGAACGGCTCAGACACAGCGTGAGCCGGAGCCTCTGGGGCTGCGGCACCTCCTGGTGCTCCCAAAACTGTGGCTGCTGCCATTAGGGGTAAAACCTCCCCTTCCTGGGCAAGCCCGAGGAGTGGAGCTCAGACGGGACAGGGCTGGGGACAGGGACAGGGCTGGGGTGGTGGGACCGGCTGGGAGAGGGGGCTCGAGCCCCCCAGGGCAGCTCTGGTTCCCAACACCACCCCCTCCCTGCAGTGGGGCTGGGGGACACGTGCTTGTGTTGGGGGGAACAGGGGGGCTGTGGGGGCTGCTCACCTGCAATGTGTTGTCGTCTTGCATTTCAGAACAGAGGCTTCTCAAAGAAGAGTCACACATTCCTGCCTAAAATATTTAAAAAAATGTCTACTCAGTCAGCGAAAGAAAGGCCCGAAAGCTTGCAGTTCCCCTTCCTGGACGACGAAGACACCATCTCCACGCTCAAAGAATCTAAAACCTTTCTGATTCTGAGGGGGCTGCCCGGCAGCGGGAAGTCCACGCTGGCCCAGGCCATTCAAGACCGGTACAAAGACGCCTGCAAGGTCATCTCTGTCGACAACTACAAAATCCCACCTGCCATGAGAAGCACCGTTCCTGAAGAATATTCCAAGGTGGACGAGGATCTAGTTGACTATTGCAAACGGGAGATCAGCGTCATCGTTCTGGATGACACTCACCACGAGAGGGAACGGCTGGACCAGCTCTTTGACATTGCTGACAAATACCGGTACAAAGTCATCTTCGCTGAGCCCAAAACCCAGTGGCGACTGGATTGTTTGCAGCTGAAGGACAAGAATCAGTGGAAACTCTCGGTGGAAGAGCTGAAGAAGCTGAAGCCGAGCTTGGAGAAGGAATTCCTGCCCATGTATTTTGGGTGGTTTCTGAGCAAGAGGAGCTCGGAGATGCTGAGGAAGGCTGGCCAGGCCTTCTTAGACGAGCTCGGGAGCCTGAAAGCCTTCAAAAAGGAGAGTAAATACTGTATGTATAGAAGTGTCTTACCCTGGGGAGGAAATGGTGACAGGCAGCAAACGAATAGGTTTGGTCAGATTCTAAACTGAGTTTCTTGTTAAAGTTAGCAACAAGAGAAATTGTTTAAATACACAAATCTGTTTCCCATCACGGACCAAGCTGCTGCTGGCTGTAAAAATAAATGAAGCCGTTTTTCCTAAGGAGTCCCTTTAGCCCTGAGACGCGGGGAGCGGGAGGCAGCAGCGCTCGGTTGGGGGCCGGGCGTCCCCCCACTGCTGCCGTGGGTCAGAGGGAGGGGGGATGGACCCCGCTCCTGTCCCTGCAGGGGGTTGTACAACATCAGGGTTAGGATGAGGCACGATGATGTGCAGAAGCTCCTGTTTTCTGGTCACACCCCATCAGCCTGGGTGGAAGCAGGAGCTTTATTTACCCATCAAATCCTTCCAGCAGCCACAAAGGTGAAACAAGAGGGGCAGGAAGAGACCAAAGCCAGGACAGGACTCGTGGGGTGACATCGGGGGGTCAGGCTGTGACAGAAATCGTTTCCCTGTGTTTGCAGTTGCTTCTGCCATCGAAGATCCCAAAATCAAAATCGATCTCACCAGTTACTTTGTGAAGAGGCCGCCCGGGGTCCTGCACTGCACCACGAAATACACCGACTTTGGGAAAGCGGCTGGAGCTGAGGAATACGCCCAGCAAGAAGTGAGTACCGGGGCTGTGACCCCCCCAGCACCCCCTTTCCTGCACGAGCCCCCGGGGTGGGTTGGGGCCACGAGGGGAATGGCGGAGACAATAATCATGTCCAGGGGGCCTGTGCCATAGAAAAGTCAGAATTGTGGGAGAGATGGAGACCTTTTCCCGTTTCCAAACAAAATCCTCCTGCCCCATCCCCACCGCCCTGACTTCCAGCCCCAACAGCGCGATGGGAACGATGAGAATTGGAGGTGTTTGCACTCCTAAAAGCTAAACCACTTCAAAATAAGCCCGAGTTAAACACTGGCATCTGTGAAGGGAAAAAGATGTCACCAGCTCCAAATTCAGGGAGCAGGAATTCAGGCGGCGCTCTCCCTGTCGAGGAGAGTGTTTCAAACCCGTCAAGGCAAGAGCTGCCGCGCTCCCCCCGGCCCCCCAGCCCCATCCCCGCTGCTGTGAGCCCCGGTGGCCGCAGGCGGCTCACGCCCTGCCCTTCTCTCCCTGCCCAGGCCGTGAGGGCTTCCTACGGCAAAGGCTTCGTCCTGGCCATCTCCGCCCTCTTCATCACCACAAAGACTGTGGGCGCCCGCGTGGAGCTGAGTGAGCAGCAGCTGCAGCTCTGGCCGGGGGACGCCGACAAGGTCCTTCCCGCCGACAACCTGCCGCGGGGCAGCCGGGCCCACGTCACCCTGGGCTGTGCCAACGGGGTGGAGGCCGTGCAGACCGGGCTGGACCTGCTGGAGTTCGTGAAACTGGAGAAGGCGGGGAACAAGGGGGATCAGGTGGGGGAAATCGGAGGAGGGAAACTGCTGTACTTCGATAATGGGATGTGGATGCTCACCCTCTCGAAAAAGATGGATGTGAGGGCGATATTCTCAGGGTACTACGGAAAAGGAAAACTCGTCCCAACCCAGAGCACCAACAAACGGGGCTCTGCTTTTAGCTCCTGCACCATCATCTAGGGCCGGGGCAGGGCGGCGGGTCAGGGGGTTTTTAAAAGGCAAGTAACTCCTGTAACCTATAAAACTGTAAAGAGAAATAATTCTACCTTTACTAAAGCAAGCCCTTTGCCAGCCCCAGCGTGAAGCCTCTCTGGGGAGTTCAGCAGCCTCAGGAGGAGGAAGAAAACAAGCGACTGACAAAGGCAAACTCTGCCCCTCGCTGCCAGCAGTAACTGACCTGCTGCCCAGTCTCTTCCAACAGATGAGTTTTGCCATTCTGCTTGTTTTCTTCCTCACAGGAAGATCCACCACGGTCTGTTTTACCTTCCCCTGAACCACAATCGTTAGATCTTTACCCATCAGAACGATGAGCGGTGCCAGAGCAGGGCCCCGACACGTGTGACTGCTCTGAAGCCGAGTGAGTGAACTGGGGACCATCTCCCCTTCCCCCCGACCCCAGGGACTGACACCAGTCACTCTGGCAGGGGAATTAACTGGGCAAAAACCAGTAACACCCAACTGCGGGTCATTTCTGCCCACTGCAGCTGCAGCCCCCTGGCCCTGCGCTGCCCCAGAAGCAAATGCGTGGCCAGACCATGTCCTAAAGAGCAGACAAGCATTAGGAAAAAAAAATGTAAAAAAATCCCCAAAAGGGAAGTCAGTGGGACACGGGGGAGACACTGGGCTCCCTCCAGCACTTCCCTTGGCACATCAGCGGGGGCTGGAGCCAGTGCTGCCCCGTGTCCTTGTCCTGTAGGGAACAATCCTGCCCTGGCAGGGGGGGGAGAGATGAACCACTGTCTTTTCCATCTCATTTTATAGAAACTAAAATCGTGTGTGAAGTGTGGAGCTGCACCTCACGCAGGATTTTACTCCTTCTCTCTCTAACGCGCCAGAGCGTGGGGGTGGGAGGCAGCAACGCTGTAACGTAGGAAGTGAAGGAATCGTAACTGCGTAACTCACGTCTGCTCAAACCTAAACCCTTGGCTGGAAAAAACTGTTAATGATCGAGCACTTCTGTTACTGAGTCAGTTTTACTGAAAGTCCTGGTTTCGCTCGTCGCAGCCCGGTCGGGGGGTTCCCGGGAGCAGCTTCGCTGTAACTCAAAGCTCAAACTAATGGCTTCGGCTCCGGACAAGGTTTAAGCTCCCGCTGTGTCTCTGTTCGGGGACCTGCCTAGTGACATTAACCCCCCACTAACCCCTGTAAATACTCACCGCCTTTGAGGAGCCGCCGGGGCTGGGGCCGGGCGCAGGAGCCTTCTCTGAACCCTCACAGGCAGCGGGGCGCTGGGGAGCACGCAGCACCTTCACCAGCAAAGCAACACGCTTCCTGCTGCTTCCAGAAAGAGGGGTGACGAAATCTCCTTGTATCATTAAACAATTCCGTATCCGCATCCCTGATGACACCCCCCCTCCCCGCCACCACCAGAACCCTCTGGCTCCTGCCCTGGGCAAGTCCCGATGCTCAGCTCGGGCTGTTCCCAACAAATCTCACACCGGTTTGTCCCATCAACACCTTCAAAGCGCCTTTTCCAGCTCCCGAGGGAGCTCGTGCCCCCTCTCCCTCCTGCGCCCGGGAACAGCCTGATGCTCCAGGTCTCACCCGGCACCGAACAGCGCGGCTGGAACCTCCCGTTTATTCGCCTGTTCAAGAACGAGAGAGAGACCGGCCTGGGTTCAGTTTTTATTAGTTTGTACATCATATACAGTTTATAATAAAGTAAACCAATTGCATACGGTTTTGCCTCAGCCTGTGACATTCTTCATATAAACACGTCGTTATGAATTATGCCTAATGAAGTAAACAACGAATATTCACATTTTTACCGTTCACATCCTAGAAGGGCGGGGGTGGGGGAGGGGCGGTGTCACACCGACACGAAGCCCGTCCTGGAGAGGGGGTGGCGTTTGGGGAAGCTGTGGGGACAGCCGTGTCCATGCGGGGCTCCCCCCCCCTGCGGGGGAGGAGAAGGTATTTACACTGAGGTAAAACATTCCCAATTTCCATGCGGAGGGATCCTGCGGCACAGGGCCCTGCCCCTCTCCAGGGCGGCTTCGAGCGGTGCCGGGGGCGTCCGGACCATTCCGTGGGGGGGGTGGGTGGGGGGGTGGGAGGCAGACAGGCATGCAGGGGGGGCTGGGGGGATCTCGCACTCACCCCCCGACGGCTTCACGCGACTCTCTCTCAGAACACGAGCTGCTGAGCAAAGGCGGGAGGAGGAGGAGGATGGAGAGGACGGCGCAGAGGTGGCGACGAGTGTGGCCGTGCCAGAGCTGTGGGCACGGCCAGTGGCCACATCCCAGTTCTCCCAGCAAACTCCTGCCTTCCCCAAGAGCCCGGCCGTGCCGGAGCCCAGCTCAGTGACCCCCTGCGCAGCCCAGGCCACCCCAGCATCAGCTCCTGGCACGGCCCTGCGGAACAGGGACCTGCCCGGCAAAGGCCGTGGGAGGCCAAAGCGTAACCATCTCAAGGCCCAGCTCAGGCCCTGCCGCCCCGGGGAGCGGGGACAATGGGGACAGCCCCGGGAGGGACCGGAGCTGCCCTTTTCCCTTGGCAAAGGGAGGGGAGGGCACAAGGCACAAATTTAAACGGGATGAAAACCATCCACTCGAAGAGAAGCAAATGTCTTCAGCTCCTACTGGAAGTGAGGAAGAAGCTCTGAGAGAAGAGCAAGCACCGCGAGGTCCCAGGGCTTTGGTCGTTCATGGGCCGAGCGCGGCCCCCAGGGCTGGGGTGGGAGTGGAGCCCGTTTCCAAATCAGAGACCACGTGGCAGCTCTCGCTCCGAGCCCTGTCAGATCCACAAAGCCAAGGGACCCGCAGCGCTCCAATAAGACAAATTACATGTTTAGGGACAATGGTAATTCTCCTTCCTCCCCCCCCCCATCTGCATTAACGTATTTACAACAGTCGGACGCCTCCAGCACCGAGGGCCCAGCTTTACAGCGACACTTCCAAGATGACAAGAGACACCACGGACCTTCCTACGAGGCACCCGCAGCAGAAGAGAGGAGCCCTCAGGGTGGGCAGCCAGAACCAGCCCAATGGGCTCTGCAGAGGATTCCAGTCCAGACCCAGCACCTCTGGGCAGGATTCTCTCCACATCCCCCCGCGAAAGGCAGGGCTGACACAGCACCACACTCAAAGTAAATCCACGCCAGAAAACTCACACCAGGGACCGGGACAAAGCTCGAGGCACCAACGTCCTGTGGTGCTTCACCCCCAACTTCTGCCCCTGACACTGCAGGGGGTGGCAGTGAGAAAATGGCACTAAGGTTTCCTGCACAAAACACAGCCCATGACCGTCCCGCAACCACCGAGGGTGAAAGGCAACGTCTCAGGCAACGCACATCTGAGATTTTGACAGACAAAAGAATCCGAGCCCCGTGTCTCGGAGGTGACGATGCCCCGCAGTACCGGGAGTCACCCACCACCCTGCACCCCCCGTGCAAAGGGACATGTTCCCCTTCACTTTGAGTCACACCGAAACGCTCCCCAGAAAGTCTTGGCACTCACCAAATCACTATTTAACTACATTGAACCATGCATTCAGGTACGAGGTTATAAACAGCTCCTTGTTCACTGTCTCTCTCCAAAAAGCCACTCCACTCTCTCCCCAGCAATGGCCTCATCCAAAGCCTGGGGAGAAGGAAACCTCTCCCGCTCCACTGGGGGAGGGGGAAATGATGCCCACTGAGGAAGGCAGGACACGTCCCTGCCCAGTGATAAAGGACTGAGAAAAGCCCAAACTGCACAGAAACATCAACACACACACGGGACAAGACATTATGAATCTGGAACATCACATACACCGGCCCTGGAGGCTCCGATTCACCGGCGCCGTGAGAACTGGGGAAGCACCAAAACACGGAGCCCAGAATTCTCAGATTCCCAGGAACTCCCCTCCTCGGAGCCCGATGGGCACCAGGACCTGGATCCGCTCTCGGTGCGACCCGGGCGAGTCCTTCACCACACACTGGCACAAAGGAAGTTAAAATAAATGGCGATAAAGTCTTTTTTTGCAAATATTACTCAACATCGGCTCATTTTAAAGGCTGACTTCTGAGCAAATTATAAAATACTGTCTTTATCCTGCAGTACTAGAATTTAAGCCCTTAAATCTTCCCTCTACAAGGGCAGATTGTTGGGAATTCCGACCCAGCCCCAGCCCAGGGCCATGGCACCGGGAGCACTGACCCCTGGGGACAGTGACCGGGCACCGAGCAGGGCGAGCGCAGCCCTCGGGAGGGAGGAAGACAGAGATGTCAGTGTTCAAAAGAATCACTTCATGTTCCTGCAGCAAGGAGTTAAATCAGACAGGATATAAAAGTGCAGGAGAGTCTGTGGGACTCGTACCAGGCCACCGCGGGGAGCAGCCCCAAGTGCTGGGGACACGGTGACAGACTCTGCCCTTCCCACGGGCATCGCCCAGACCCAAGGCAGGGTCCCTCACCCCCACGGGAGCCAGAGCCGGTACTGACAGCACCCAACACGGCAGAGAAAGGGGAGAACTCTGGAAGCAGAGCCTTCTCCCAGCTGGGCCCTCCCAGTAACACCAGAGCTCAGCAGGAGGAGAACCCAGCACCAACCAATCCCAACAACAAGCCCATCCTCACGGCGCCGGCTCCAAGCCCATCCCCACAGGCACAAGAGAAGCAAGTGACGAACTGGCAGCTCCCAGCCTGACTTTGCTTTTCCTTCCTTCTCTGGCCCAGCGAGTCCTTCCCAGTTGAAAACCACCTGCCGAGCTGAAGAGACTGGCACAGTTCCTGTCAACACCAGGAGAGCACGACCGCTGCCCGCAGTCACCCACCCCGAACCCCAACATCGCTCTGCATTTCTTCAGAGTCAGGAAGAGCCCGTCCACGTTACAGATCAGTACCAGGAAATCAAACATCAAGCTCAATAAAATCAAGTTTTAGCACAAGTATTAAGAGTTCAAGTGGATGAATTAAAAAAAAACGTATGGTGGAGAAATTCAGCCCAGAGCAAATTCAATATTCCCTTAAACAGGACAATTCTCGGGGTGGAAACACAAAGCCCTTAGTTCTTGCTGCGTCACAGGGAATTCTCACAGAAGCTGCTCTTGTAAATCCAAAGGAGCATTTCTCTGACACAAAACTGTTCAGTTCCCACGTTATCATTGCAGTTAATGCCCAAGTGACCATCCTGGCAGAACCACGGCAAAATAAAACAAAAGAGACAGTTGGCAGGTAAATCCCGAGTGTGTGAACCTCGACTGAATCCTGGTGGTATTTTCAGGAGATGGGGGTAACTCCCAGGCTAGTGCAGACCCAGCCGCTGCCACGCTGCTCCCCGGGGCCCACCGAGACACACCGGGAGACGACTTCGCCCTCCTACGAGTCGAGATTCCGGGAGGAATTTCAGGGAAATCCTCTCTGCTGAGGAGCAGGGTCAGTCTGAAAGCAGGGGCCAGCATGGAGGGACCAAAAGATTCAAACCTTTATTTTTTTTTTTTTTAATAAAGTTAACAGTAAAACAAAATTCACAAGCCTTCCCCTCCCCGAGCTGGTTTCCTCTTCACACACAAGAGCACACAAAACAGAGGTCTCCAACCGAGAGAAATGAAACTGCTCTAAGTACAATGAGACATGATGAAGGAAGGAGTCTAAGTATGTCCGTATTCGAGGTTAAAATAGTGGAGCAGGTACGTGGGGGTTGGGTTTTTTTAGCCAAACTGGAAAAAGAAATTTCCAGGCCCAGAAGCTGAAAAAGAAAATGAAAGGTATTAGCACTTTCACAACCCAGGACCAAACTGACTCCTCCTGTGGCAGCACCTCGGGCTCCACTGATCTGAGTGGGGAGAGAGACAGGTCTCTGCTGGGCATCCCCAGCAGTGATTTCCAACCAGTGAGAGGGGACTATGGACAACACAGGTGAAGGAGGCAGATTTGCAAAGACAAAGGTAAAACAGCCCAGGAAGTGTGAGAGACTTCCCAAAATTCAGTTATCAAAAGCCTTCAAGGAACACACCCTGAGGGGTATGAGCTCTGTGCTGGGTAAAGCTGTCCTGCCCCTGGGTGGGTGAAGAAAGGCTGAGCAGATGTGGGGTTTGAGGAGACACTGGGGAACATCCTTCATTGCCCCCAGTCACCCCAAAATGTCTGTGAGCTGCCCAAGGATGCCCTGGTGCCACTTGAGCATCAGCAGCCGTCCCCAAGTCACGGCCAATTTGCCTCTGGCCAGAAGCATTGAGGTGGCATTTGGTGATAGTTGGCCATGACAAAAATGCTGGGTTTTGTCACTTTTGAACCCTAAAGAACCAGCACCAGCCATTGCTGGGATGCTGGGCACAGAGTTTTCCCAGAGCCCAGGTACTTCTGTGTGGAAGAGTCAAACCCTCTCCTGGAAAGGCTCCGGGAAACCCCCAGTTTCTCTGGCTCTGCCCCAGTGAGGTGGGTACTTACGGTGCCAACGCAGAGAGAACACTCCCACCCACCTTCAAAGCTGAAGTTACTCCCTGGTGCTCCGAAGAAGGCCTTGAAGATATTATTTGCATCAAAGTCTACAGGGAAGAAAGGGAAGTGAAGTGAGCAGAAGTGAAACAGACAGTTACGTTTTTCACAGTTCAGAAATTGTCACTTAATTGAAGGCCCATAAAACACTTTACAAAGGGACAAGAGCCATAAGCAAACAGCGTGCTCCGTCCGAACATCACTGCAAAGAGCAGGGCCCCCCAGCAGCAGGGAATGGGGAAAAGCAACAGTTGTAAGAGACAATTTCAGGGACAGGGACAGCCTAAGAATTCTGGACAAGCAGCATGTAGGGGCCCACACCCTTTCTGTGATGTCATTTTCCAGTTGCTATGAAAGACCTTCTGCCTAATGCCAGCTACTGCCAGCTCAGCCAGGGGCAACCCCCACCCCCCAAAACCCCAGACTGTTCACAACCTGAGCCACTCGGGGCAGCTCTGCCCTTCCAGAGCCCAAACCCAGCCAATTTGTGACCATTACAAACAGGAGGTAAAGAACTGCTTCAGAGCAGGCAGACTCTGAACGGCCTCGTCTCTCTCAAGGCTGCTGTGGGAGAACATCCCAAGAAACACTCACCTCCCATGTTCAACCCATCCTCCTCCAGATCCTGCCCACTGTCATAGCGGGCTTTCTTCTTGGGGTCTGACAGGATGGTAAAGGCTTCACCAACCTCCTTAAACTTCTTCTCCTCTTCCTTCTGCACTTCCGCGCTTGCCCCGCTGTGTCGGTCTGGGGGTGCAAAAACCAGCAGGAAAAAAGCTTTTAGTTTTGAGTGTAAATACTAAATGCTACACATTCCCAGCTCCCGTCACACCACAGAGATTTGTGGGGTCAGAAATGCTATTTGTCTGGAAATTCCCCTGTCTCATGTATCCCTGTGTCTGAGTGATGGCTGCGCAGGGGCCAGGCACAGAGCGAGGGGGCCAAAGCCACACCACGTGCTCCAAGGGACATCTGTGGGTACCTGGATGATGCATAAGTGCTCTTTTCCTGTATGCCTTCTTGATCTCGTCTTCAGAGGCATTTTTGTCCACCCCAAGGATTTTATAGTAGTCTTTCCGTTTGCTCTTTTTCAGTTCCACCTGTGCCATCTTTAGGAGCTGCTTGTGTTCTAGGGAGAAGCGCAAAGCCAGAGGGAAGCGTTAGTGTCAGGCACGACCTCCTGCTTCAAACGGGGCTGAGACCAACATGGTGTGCCACGTGTTGTGCTGATCCACCTGGACTTACAGTCAGGCAGCCAATTAAAGCCTCACTGTCCTGCATTTCCAACTGCAGGTAAACATCTCAGGGCTATTAAAGTGGTATTTGTCAGCCACGGGGACCAAGATTACTCCGCTTCATTTCAGGCTACTGAAAAATCAAGAGGACCTCTGAGCTAAATTACCTCTCAGCATTGAGTGCTGGGAGAGAAACCAGATTCCCAGTCAGGATCCCAGAGCACCTCTGAGGCCTTTCCCAGTATTGCCCTGCCAGGGTAAAGGCTGCAAATCAGGGCATATTGACTGGGAAAAGCAGCAAACAAAAGCAACAACAAGAAATTTGCCAGATAAGGGAAACTTCCGCAGACACTGTGCTCACCTTTTGTTTTTTCTGTCTGATAAACCTTTTCATAGTCTCGTACAGCATCTTCATACTGTTCTGTGTCCATGTAACTGGGGAAAGAAACAATGGGGCAAAGGTGTACTGCACAGGGAATATCAAAAGGGGGGTCAGGTATGAGCTTTCCGGGCTCGTGATGGGCCGTGATGGGCTCAGGCCATGATGGGCTCATGACGGGCTCAGGAGCAGAGTGCTCCTCAGAGGAGCCCACCGAGGGTCCCTGCGGGACACGGGCCACTGGCAGAAATCCTGGCACAGGAGCCTGCACTTTGGATTCCAAGCAGAGACCACAATCTCATTTGGCAGCACAAGTCCCACTTTAACGATCTGATAATGACTTTATCCAGCTGCAGGAACGAGTAGCAGCCAGCAAGATTTTAAGGAAGCTGGTGCAGAGCAGAAGCTGGAGAGTCTGGAGAGACTCTCCAGAACAGAACATCTCACGTTATTCTATAACCACAGTAAGTCCAACTTTAGAACAAACCTGCCCCAGGACAACCATCACTGGGCAGCCCAGATCCAGAAGGATGGACAACACAGAGCCCCCCATCCCCTTGGAAGCACACAGGGGAGGCCCCTAAGTACAGAACCTTTATTCAGTTCCATTTTGGGTTCATTATCCCCATCACTCTGAGCTGTAGGGATGAGGCTCTGACCCACAAACCAGCCCAGCAGGTCGGTGGTGGGTCCTTACCACTGTGCTCGCCTCAGGTAGGCTTTGATGTACGTGTCATCCAGCTTCACCGCGTTCGTGCAGTCGTCTATTGCTTCTTCAAGTTTCCTAAGCTGCAAGGGCAGAGAAAAGTTCAGAGAATCCCATACCAAAAATTCTGCTGAGTAGCATTATGATTTTAGGTGTAAAGAATCTTGAAAAATCTTCCTGCTTTGTGTGTCTGCACCCAGGGAATTCTTCCCAGTCCCTCAAAGACACAGAGCTTTTGTTCCCCGGGAAAAGCAAGAAGCTTGGCTAGTGAGTGGAAGAGCTATGTGGTACTTCTTCAAAACGCACTTGGAAACAAGTGTCTTCCCAAGAATGATCTGAAAAGCAAGTTATTCTGTGTCCAAACTAATTCCCAGACAGGAAAATAATCTTTAAAGTATTAAAAAATTTTTTTTTAAAAAGCATTGTCAGTTTTCAGACACAGCCATGTAGAATATCCATTGCTGCTGCCTCCAGCTCAGCCCATTTTGCAGGTTTTGAGAACAGCCCCCGTCTCTTGGGTGAGTGGGTGTTGAAAAGCCCTGGTGCTGGTCTCATCACTCAGAGCGCTGGGGAGGAGGCGCGGGGTGGGAACCAGCAGCACCATCACAGGAGTGACTGTGTCCCTGCAGAGTGTGTGACCAAAGTGCAACAGCAAACATGGGAAATTGTCCATGGCTTTTAAATTAGATCACTTTTTTTTTTTTAAAGATCAAAACCCAAAGACAGATGATCTACAAGACAAATAAGAGAAGAAAAGATCTGTCCTCGTTACTGGGAGGGAAACAAAGACGGATGCCTTTATGCTGATTAAGATAAGGCCAAGTCACATTCCTCCTCTCCCTCCCACTCTGCACAGCCCAAGCATTCGAGTTTTGTTTCTTGGGGAGTCAACTCTGGTGGCTGTTTGGAACAGCCCCAACCATTGTGCAACCACAAAACCCTGCCCCACTGCCTCCAGCTCCACTGAGGCACAGCTGCCCCACAGCCAGAGAAGCCTGTGCTTTCCAGAGCAAGTGATTTGCCATTTATAAACTCCATGGAGCAACAGGATGACAGATCACCCTCCAGATGACCATCCCATACCTTTGAGTTAACCGTTCCCCGGTTGCAGTAGAGTTTGGCATTTGTTTTTATATTATTTGGATCTATTCCTAGTGCCTCTGTGTACAGTTCATACGCTAGTTTGTAGTTTCCTTCTTTGAATGCTTTATTCCCATCTTCTTTCTTTGCTTTAAGTGCTTTGGCATTCTGAAAGAAAGATAAGGACATGAGGGAAGTGGTTCAGGGCACCCAGTGCCTTATCTTCCTGGTGAGGGTCCTCAAACACTGTTAGAATTTTGTTTCAGGCCCCATCAGAGGACACAGCAGCTGGAAAGAGCTGTCAGCATTTTCCCGTTGCCCAAGAGAAGCGCTAAGAACAGCCAGGGCCAGTCACAGGTGTTTTCCCCAGGAAAAACACTGTCTAATGTCTAAGGTAAGAACATGACAGTGAAGTAAATTTATGGATTCAAAAAAAAAAAAGAAATGGCACCTCACTTTTTGAGAGCTTACGCAAGTTGACTGAGTTTTAAAATCTGTTTAAGAGCTACAACAGAGAAACAAGGGAAGGAGCAACATGAAAGGAGCAGTGTTTAAATGCAAGTCAGCCCATGGCACTAACAGAAAGTCAGAAGTTCTTTTAGTACCGACAGACCTAGTTTTATTGCTCCTGTATCCGATCAGGGAACAACGAAGAACGCAAGGGAGGCAGCCTTCAAAGTATCAGAGGCTTCTGAGAGAGAGCTTCCAGCAGCTCAGATTCACCCAGAGCCACCCATTGTCTCTGGGCAGGACACAGGACCTGCTGCTGGGGGTCTGGGGAACGGCAATGGTGAGGGAGGGAGAAGGGACTGATCCGGCAGAACCAAGTCAGCTCTTTGGTTAAAAATAATCCCCGTAATTCTGCAGTCCCATTGCCAGAACCCACAACTCACCCGGCAGGCGAGACACGCTTTCTCGTGGTCAGGAGCCATTCTGAGAGCCTGGACAAAGAACTGCACGGCCTTCTCGATGCAGTCCTCGTAGTACAGGCAGAGGCCGCGCACGTACAGGGCGTCTGCGTTCGTGGAGTCCATCCGCAAGATGTCACTGAAACAGACATTCAAAAGGGAGGTGTGTCCCATTCCAGTTTCCTCCTGATCTCTGGAACATCTCCTCCCCTGAGATATGTAGTTATTTTATCAAGGCTGTGGTAGAGATGTGTGAAACGTCCAGCCAGACTGCTGGTTATCACTGAGCTTCCCAGTAAGGCTGACTGTGAAGGGGATGAATTCACACTCTTCCTCACCACAGTTTGCATTAAGGACTATTTAATGGAAGCCTCGTTCACTCGGGGCTGAGGAACCCGAGCAGCAGCTGCTGCTCAGACACTCACCTGGCTACAGACTGTGCCTCTGGGTAGCGACCCAGCAACGCCAAACATTCAGCCTTGAGGATTTTGAACCGGTGACAAGCGGGAGCAAACTCCAAAGCACGATCCATGCAAAATACAACCTGGTGTGAGAAAAAACACACGTCTGAGCAAAGCAAACAGCCCCAGGCCCAGTTTGAACGGCTGCACTGTTACCACACTGCAGAGTTCCCTGCCCAGGAGAGACACACACACCCATCTCCTATGCTGCTGGAGACCGATTTCATTGGAAAACTCTCTTTGTGTGCAGGATTTATCTTTTGTCTTTTAAAGGGCTTTGTGTGCAAAGGTCCATGGCACCCACTATGACACAGCACGACCCAAAAGATTCAAGGTCCATCCCTATAACTCTTCTGAAATTGTAGGCTCTCCAGAAAAAGCTAAGGAAGACAATTCTGCCCCTGTTTCCTGCATTGTGAAGACACGTGGGCAGGACAGAAATTCAATAGAGTGAGAGGGTTTGGACTGGACAAAACACACAAAAGTACAGTGTGGGGACCGATCTCACACTGCTCTGACCACAGTGGGCAGGGTGATCTAATAGGTCCCTTCCATCTCTGCCTCTCTGGCGGGACATCTGCGCCAGAACGGGGGCATTGTTCCACCACCCTTCATCTGCTTCCCCTCCCGTGACATCAGGATTGCGCGCTCAGGGACGCACTGTGCTCCAGACCGAGGAGCCGGCGGCTGCTGGGTGAGGAAGGAGCTGGAGCAGCTCTCCAGAAACAAAGCTGACACTTCACATGAGCCTCCCCAGCAAAGTGAGACGGGAGGAGCGAGGGGGACAGATGCGAGAGCCCGGAACGTGCAATCCAGGCAGGGGAATTCCTGCACACGGAATCCAGACCACACATCCCATCTGCTCCTCACAACCAGCCAACACAAAGCTGGGATTTACCCTTCCAAAACCTTGTGCTCAGCCTAAGAGCACGGACAATCTCCTTTCTGGGCCAAGCGTGGGCCTTACACACATCCACTTAACAGAAACACGAGAAGCGTTTGGTGCCTTTCAGATTTCACGCTGCCATTTCTTGCTTTATCGGGTCAGTACCAGCCACATCCTGACACAGCCCTTGGGAAGAAAGATCTGGACACAGTAACGAGGACTGCCCCATGCAGATCCACGTTCCTCGGGCAGTGACCCTCGCCAGAACACTAGCACACAGGCTCCTCTTTTTCTTTAAATTAAAGAGTTAAGAAAGAAAATGTCCTGGATATGCATTTTAGGAGCAACGCGTGATGGAACGCTGCTGACAGAACCTGTACCAAAGAGCTCATTCACGTTGCACTCACCCCACAGCGCAGAGGGGAACAGAGATCTTCAGCCCGAGCCAGGCACCCTCTTCACTTCTCCTTCCTTTAGTGCTAAGAGAGCTCTGCCATTTTCACAACCACTGCAGAGCTCGAGTCAGCCCTGCTCCAGTAGCAGGAGTGTGTTCTAGAGCAGCTCCCAGTAGGGCCCAGCTAATATTGGGCAGGGGAATTAGGCAGGCATCCGGCTGAACTGGGCAGGTAAAATATATCCACAGTTTGCTACAGGAAACAACCAAGTTAATCTTACCTTCCTGAAATCCCGTTTCTCAAAATCCACCTCAGCTATTTTTTCGTACTCCAGTACCGTACTGGCGTTCTTCAGCTGAAAGACAGAACAAGCAGGTGCTGCAGGACAGTCACGGGCCTGAAGCACCATCAAGCAGCATTTAAGCAGCCAGTCCCTAAAGTGTCAGAGCAGAGAGTATTGCAGATGATGGAAGAATAATGCGGATTACATGAGTTCTTTTTTGCCAGCGTTAAAATCGTTGTGAAATCAAGTGGCCTAACTGGTAGCGCAGGAAAACATACCCCTGTGAATGAGATACAAAAGTGGCAGCAGCCTTCTACGTGCTGCGTCACTCATTTCCGTGCTCCCTTACCACCATGCACCATTTCTCCGCTGGAGTGCTGGGTGAAGGACCAGCTTGGCCTCCACGCTTCTCTGCTAAGAAGAGACAATCACACAGAAAGGTAACTATGACGGTCTACTGAAAACCAGAGACTTTGACAGCATCTCATTTTCCCCGTGACCTCACAGCATGCAAACAGTCATCACTCACAATGACTGTGATTTCACTTTGCAAATCCGAAGCAAAAGGCTTCAATCCGTTCCTTTTGACAGCCCCGTCTACTGGGAATATTTACATTTTGAGAATCTCTTACCTCTTGCTGCGCCTGGGTGTTCTTATGATCCAGTTCTAACACTCGCTGAAAGCAGCGGCTGGCAGCCATGGCGTTCCCCAGGGAGAGGTGGCACTTCCCTTCCCGTAGATGGCCCTGGGAAGACATTTGAAAGGGAGCTGCAAGGTGTGGAGCGAAGGGCACCGAGACACGGGTGAGAAGCACGAAGTTTCCCACGTACCCTTACAAAGGTGTCATCCAGCCTGACAGACTGCTGGGCATCACCCAGGGCTTCTCGGAACCTGCCCAGCATCATGAGCGTGGCAGCCCTGTTCCCATAGTAGCTGGCGTTGTTCGGACAGGTATCTGGGAGGGTGGAAGAGGCCTCACCGTCAGCACAACACAAGCAGCGATACAACTCGGGGAACATATTAAAAAAAAAGGCATCTGGATTAAAAACTCACATCCCCTCCCGGTTTATAACATCACCCAAGTGGCTTAAGATGCCACACGGTGGTCACACAGCTGTTGTGAACAGCAAGTCATAAAGCTATTGCTGCCCACGTGATGCAGGGGAAGAAGCTCACGCAGAAGAGCAGCACTGCTGGTCCTGCACTCAGGGAGGGCTGACTGGATCCACGTTAAGAATATCTTGGCTGGAGCAGAAACAAAGAGCTGCAGCAGTTACCCGGGTTGGCACTGACTGGCCTCACCAATCTGGCAAAGTTTCATAGGGTAACTAAAGCAGACAAGCAGCTTTCACCCAGTGTGTGTGTTAGAAACCCTGCTGCTGTGTTTTAAATCAATCACCGCTTCTGATTTTTAGACAAAGTATTCAGCAAATATTAGTATTGTTACCATCTTCTCTCACCTATGGCTTTTGTGTAATAGTTGTACGCTTCATTGTAATCTTTCTTGGCATAGTATGCGTTTCCTTGTTCCTTGAAGGATTCTGCTTCTCTGAAAGGAAACAAAACACCACATTTTAAGAGGAACTGAGCATCAGAACAGACTCTGACCAGGACCGAGCATTTCAGCCCCAGCCAATCTCAGTGCGATTCAGCGCCTCACGTCCTGCTGCCTCAGACACTATGGCACTGCCAGGGCCAGGAGCAGGGACACCTGGGGACAGGAACCAGCCCAGTACGACAGCAATGCAAGAGCAGGATAAAGCCACCTAATCAATGGAGCTACGAGGAGCTGGGTGACCCCAACAGCCAGGGCAGTCAGGGGCAGTGTCCTGTCCATCCATCAGCAGTCCCACATACATAAGAAACAGGGACAACAATTTCTATCTTCAAAAGCCAGCTAAATCAAGGAGAAACAAGGGTGCAAGCCTCAAGGAGAAACTTGGCACTGCCTTGGCAACAGGTCTAGAAATAGTCCTCACACCCAAGAGCAAGCATTTGCAGAGACAGCTCAGGACATTTAAAAACACACAACATATGGTTCAACGCAGCAGCCCTTAAACTCTTGAAAGTTTCCCCTGAAGGAAATTAAACCCTTCTCTCTTCTCCCATCGCCATCTTAGATAACCACTCTGGGAGGGAACCCGCACCGTGGTGCTGAAGTTTAATTCAGCTTCATTTAATTGATGATTCAGTGATTTAACTGACTTGCTTCCTGTCTGAGGCTGCTGAACGTGTAGCAGCGCTGAGCCCAGCGGCAGCATCACCCCGTCCTGGGGCTCCCCTGCTGCGGCCAGAGCCACAGACACCGTCAGTCTGCCCCCCGAGGCACTCGCACAACACGAACTCTGGCCCCAGACAAAGACAAATTCTAACCACCAGAACAAAGACCAGCTCAGGCTGGTTAGGGGTAGGGAAGGGGAGACTGCTGGCTACTCCTGCATTCTACAAAGCTGCCAAACCCAGGAGCTGAGCGTGCAGAGCAGATTCGGTACGAGCTGATCGCCACCTGGCATTGGCAGTTTGGAAGTACCTATAGACCAGATCAATCAGATCCATACGTGGGAAATGGCTTTATCTGCAGTAAGCCCCCGTCCCACGACAGACCACACTCAAGCCACAGTTCCCTCCCCAAGGGGGGGGTCAGTGCCAGAGCCCCCCCATGCACCCAGGGCAGATCTCAGCAAAGGCAGGGCCGGAGCGGGGTGCAGGGACCCCGCCAGCAGAGGAGAGCAGTGTTGAGGGAGCTCACTAGAGAAAGAACAAAAGAAATTGTGTTGAAACGAGTTCACATGTTTTCAGCCTCGCCTGGGCCTGCCATTGGCCATTCCCACACAACGCCTCATGCAGAGCTTTGTTTTCACTGATCCAGCCCCGTTTTGCCAGCTGGGAACAACAGACACAGGGCACTGCCAGCCCAGGAGCCTGCTCTTCACTTTCATTTTTAACTTTGGTGTCAGCCACGCTCCGGCAAGGACCCAGACCCTCCTGCTGTGCTGAAGTCAAGCAACAAAAGAACATACAACCCCACTGCTGTGCTTATTTGGAATATGATGAACAAGCATCAGGGTGGCAGAGAATCGGGTTAGTGTGTGTACCCCGTTGCCTCCAAGGGGCCTGTCGGGGCTCCCACTTCATCCCCACTCCCGTTCCTCCCTCCTGAGATGGGAAACTGCCCCAGGTTCCTGTAACCATGGATGGAAAAGAAAAGTCACAGACCCCATTCAAGTTCCTGCCCCCAAAGCTCCCTGTTTACAGTCGGGAGAGAAGGGTGACCAGTATCAGTGGCAGAGCCCACCCCCTCCAGCCACCGCCGTGCCCTGCTCAGCCTGTCAGCCCCCCATCCAGGAGGGGGGTACCTTCTGGGGAAGCACCATCTCACGGATACAGCGAGAGGGCCGGGTGCCAAACACCCCGGCTGCCAACCCACTGCTGGGAAGGGCTGGGAAAACAGGAGAGAGAAAACTGATACACGGCAAAACCAACTCTACAAAGCACCGGCATTCTGTGATGCCAGAGAACACACGCAGACACAAGAATCTCCGTTTTCTACCCTTTTTTATTGGCCTATTTCCTTTTAAGTATGCTCTAACAGGCCACAGAGGGATCACAAGTCCCGACACCTCAGACACCGGTGGGAAGGAAGTGCCCAGGTATTCCTGCTGCCTAGAGCTGGTGATGAGAACGATTGTGAACGAAAAAGGGAATTTCCTCCGCAGCAGGGAGGCAGGGGCAGCTGCTGGAGGAGTGGGGCTGGTAGTCCGAGGTCTCACACAGAACAGAAGCCTCTCTCCCCAGTTGTGCTGCCCTGACATAGAAAGCACCCAGAGAAAACAGCCCTTGTTTACCACCGTCTCTGGCTCGAACAAGGCAAAAGGCAGATCTCCTGATATCACTGGTAATTGTTTCAATCCCAACAGATGCTGCAGCCTGAATGAGATCATTCTGCATCTTGCACTGATGTAGGCTGCATTCCCCACTTGCTACTTTTGAAACTGAAGAAGAATCGTGCTTTGCTAAAAATACGCCCTGGGCTGAATGGATGGCTTTGTGAGGGGGGGGGTCGGTGTCTTCTCAGGGTCTCTCCACGCTGGAGGGAGAAGACGGGGAAGAGTCACACCAAGGACCTTGGGAAGAAGCTTGTCTTTCATTGCCTGCCTGTACCACAGCTCACAAGGAGGGGACTGTTCACAGTAACGCTCTCCCTGTCAGCCAGTCAATTTTTTTTTCTTCTCTTTTATAACAAATTCTTCAAGTGCCCCAGCCCCTGTCACCCTAGGGGACCTGCCACCAAGACACGTGTTCTGATGCTGCCCTCACCCACTTGGGGGCTTGGAGGACACCACACAAGGAGCTCACCAGAACAAGGCTCCTTCTCTTCCCCGCGCCCGCCGAAAGCTCAGCCCCGGCTCCTTCCCAGAAGAGCTGTGAGAAGCTGCAGCGACACGATCCCACGTTTTCCTGACGACTCCTGCCTCCTCCTCAGAGCTCCCACCGGCCCCCGCTCCAGCGCCGATCGTGGCTTCCACCCATCCTACTCCAGTTCCCAAGGCATGTGCAGACCTACCCCCCAACACACCTCATCTCCCAAATTGCTGGAATCTCAGGGGCTCTGCACACGCAGCAGCTCCCAGGCCTGGATGTGCTGGCACAGACCTGCACGGGTCCAGGAGCTCAGGAGGGAAGGCAGGGACAGACACGCTCCCTTCTCCACTCTCCCGACCCTCACTCCCACACCAGTTCCTGCCTCTGTTACAAAACACTGTCAGAAAAACTAAAATATCTAGGATTCAAGGGAGGCTCCAAAATCTTGTCCTGGCCAAGTAATCTTTTTTTGTGATGCTCTGGCAAAAGGAACACACCCACCTTTACTAAACAACTACTGCAGAGGCTTCTTCTTTATCAGGATATGGTGCCTTTATCCAGCATTTTTTTGGGGTTGAAATCCAGTCCAAATTCTCAGCTGTCAGATGTTGTTCAGCTGCTTTGGTAAAATAAGTTTGGTGATCTCAATGCCGTTCACAGCAGACAGATGTCTAGAGCTTAAAATTAGCCATCATACTTGCCACTGGACACACGATACTCAACCCTCCCTTCTTTTGGGACTCAGAAGAGAAGCCAAACATGCCATGGAGCCGTACACAGGGGATTCCTCCCTGCTCAATTCAGAGAGCCTTCCTCCAGGTCAGCTTTTACACTCTAAGACAGGATTTAGAGTGAAAGGAACACACACACACGTATATATTAAACTAAAGGAGGATAGATTTAGACTAGATCTAAGGAAGAAATATTTTACACAGAGGGTGGTGAGACCCTGGCCCAGGTTGCCCAGAAGTAGGAGATGCCTCACCCATGGAGACATTCCAGGGCAGGTTGGATGGGGCTCTGGGCAACCTGGCCTGGTTGGAGATGTCCCTGCTCATGGCAGGGGGTTGGACTGGGTGGTCTTTAAAGGTCCCTTCCCACCCAAACTATTAGATAATTTTATATATATCTATATGTAACTGTCTCCCACAAGTGGTGTTTGTGTTTCCTCTCTCTGCTGCAGGGAGGAAGGCTGCAGGTGCAGAAGCAGGCCCCCAAAACCAGCCCAGAATCATACCTAGCACACACTGCGACCATCCTCTGCAGCGAGAGAGCATCACGCTGACCCAACTGCGGAGCCCAAGCAGCGCCAGGCACCGCATTTCCCTGCACATCAGCACCCCCCTCTGAGCACGGGGGGGTTTGCTGCCGGCGGCGAGACACACACTAATGTCATCTACTCACCGCGTGCCCCAAAGCAGAGAAATCCGGGGTCTGTACGTGCAAATATCTGCACGGATCAGCTAAAGCCTCCCCAGCTGAGACACAAAAGCAAAGGTCTGCCTCAAGGCTGCCCATAGAGCAGACACAGCAACAAACCTGACATTTAATGCAGAAGGTGCACAGAACCCCCGCACCCTGTGCTACAGCCCCCCGAGAGCGTTCCCAGCGCCCCAGCCCAGACTCCAACACAGAAGACCAAAAGCTGCAAGAACCAAAATAACACCACAAAAAAAAAAAAAAATCAAAGAAGTGAAGCAAACTTCTCCCTGCAGCCACCACCGAGAGCAGCCTGACGAGCCCCCAGCTTTAATTGCGCGGTTACATAAGACACCTCGTTGGCAGAGCTCCCCATTAACCTCATTCACGGCAACGGCACAATCTGTGCTGGCAGGGTCACACCATCGCTGTCACAGGAACCCACGGAAGGGTCTAGAACCAGCCAGAGATTGCTTTTCTCCACAGAGGCCTAAGCGAAGGAAGCAGCCGGCTGAAAGGATTACACGGGAGAACAACTGCAGCTCCAAGGGGATGCACCCACGAAAAGCACCACGGAAAGAGGCCAGAATGGTAGGTACTGACCATCTCTTCATGGTGTGTGAAGTGAGCACCTAATTCAGAGCATTCAAATACTCTGCAAATTTATGGGAGAGTAAACAACTATGTGAGCAGCTCCTGCTGCTCCTCCTATTATCATAAATGATAAAGTAATGAGATCCTAGAGCAGGAGGCTGGCTGCACAGCCTGGGAAACTCCAGCAGAACAGGAACAGCAGAACCTTCCCCAGGCTGTCCCACAGCGACGCTTCCCCACAGGCAACTCATTTCATCCCAAATAGCAGTGGAAAGACTCCTGCTACTCACCAACACCTGACAACCTCCAGGCATCACCTCTGAGACTAATTAGTGACCCAAACTCAGGTAAGGTCTGAAACCTCCCTGCCTTCTGCACAATGGACTTTGTGGCAAATCTCCCATCCGCTGCTTTGCCCGGGGTAACACCGATTTCCCACCGAGGCACCGGCGCCGCTGAAGTCTGCGGCAAAAGCTCTGCAAAAGCAACAGTCTGGGCAGATAATTTCATGATGGCATTTTCCAAGCCACTTGAGATATTTCTTTCTAAGAGGCTCCCACATCCTCCAGTGCTGAGGAACGAGGAGGAAGATCCAGCCTTAAGCACATACATCAGAGAGAATCCAGAGCTGCCAGGAAGATGACAAAGAAATTCTTCTGGAAAACTCCAGCGACCCCAAACTCACAGACCAGCTGGGCAAAGGGACAAACTGTCCTCATGGGTTAGAAACCTTTAAAATTAATTAGGGAAAAAAAAAAGAACTTTTGGGGGATGGAGCAGCCCCTGCTTGTCAGCTGCTCCCCAGCAGCGGGGCTGGCACTCACAGCACCACTGCCCAGCAGATAAAATTAACACAATTACATCAACCTGTTTCCATAAGGACCCCCAAAATTAATGCTGCAGCAGACAATAATTATCCTGTGACCACACTCTATTCCTGTGCCTTAAACAACCTGTGAGCGAGGCCATTGGCATGTTTTCAGCTGTTTCAGCGCATTAGTTACAATCACTCTGAAATACAGATCTCCACTTTTGCTAATTGCCTCATATTTATTAAGCCAGGGAACAGAATCGTGCACTTAGACAAAGGTGAGTTCTTAAGCAATGTATCTGTACCTCGCCCTGCTGTAATTCCTGAACAGAAGCACAAAACCCTTGATGCAGACATAGCAAAGATTGAGAAGAGGTTTTCACCTTTTTTTTGGTTGGTTTTCACAGAAGCTACCACAGACACATCATAAAGCCAGCACTAAATCAGGTTCAAGCGTGTGCCTGTGCGTGCCCATTACTGCGGAGTGCCTGCATAGCCCTCACACGGGGCAGGATGTTTTACAAACATCAGACAGCTAATTAAGCCTCCAAACTACTCTCCCTAATGCAGTGACAAGCACCCTAATTTACATTTGATCAATTGAGCCACAGACATTAAACAACTGGAGGGAGCCAGGAAAGGCCAAAGCAGAGAAGAGGTTTAATGGGCAGGACCCCGGGATCCTGCAGAAAGGGGTGAGTGGGCAAGGCCTGAGCTTCCTGAGCAACAAAGAATAACTGGAAGTAGAATAATCATCTCCTACCCACACATTCCTCTTTTAGCAAGATAAACGAGTAATACCCCAACAACAGCAAAAAAGGAAATGTTATGAGAGTATCTAACAAAAGCACTTCATGGCAATAACCCCGAACTACAGCCCGGCCCCGTGACACCCACAAACACCCAGAGGCGTGAGCCTGATGGTCCCTCACCCCTGAGCCCTCTCCTCCGCACAGGGCGAGGGGGCACTGCCCAGGATCTCTTCCATCTCTGCCTTTCCCGAGAAGACGACGCTATTCCCGAGTGGTTTCCTGCCTCCATCATTCCCACAATGAGTCGGGAAGGAGGAAGGGTGACATTAGAGGTCACTCTCAGAAGATGTGAAGATGCCTGTGCCTTCAGCACGGTTTTTGCATTGGGGTGTTTTTAGCATTTCAAACGCCACATTTAACTAGCCCAGGGCAAGGAATGACTTGCCCATAAACAGGGCTTTCCCAACTTTACAGGCCATGCAGTTTGTCAGTATTCTCTGCACCACTGCCAGGTGCCTCTTCAGCAACATCTAATTTAACTCCTTGGCATGACATCACCAGGAAGCAGCTCCTTCCCAGCGTAGCTCCTCCAGCCTCCAATTCCTGACAGTAAACAAGCAGCACAAACCACCTCAGGCCATCAGTACGATTTTGAAAATACTATTCCTCAGAGGCCACTCGCAGTTTTGTTTCCTCCTTTTAATTCCATCCGCTGAATAATTTTCTAGAGCAATTGCCTCACCTTCTACAGAAATAGCTCTCTCCTCCCCAGCTCCCGGGGACATAACGGGCTGCGGAGCCAGTGGGGTTTCCTACACCCCGGTGCTTCCCACCCCACCGCGGGCAGAGCCTGCAACGCTCCGCTGCGGCGGGGAACCAGCTCGCCTGCTTTTGGGAGGAAAAGGTGCGAGAAAGATTGAGATCCCACCGCCCCCAGCCTCAGCCCCACACCGCCTGCCCCCCCAGGGCACGGCACACCAGGCGCCTTGGGAAATAACCACTCGCTGGAACTCGGGGGAGCTCTTTATTTCCAATAACCCTCCAGAGCAGGACTCTGCCCAAACGCTCACCTGCAACTGGCACTTGCCCCGTGAGCACAGCAAGGCAGGACAGAGTAGGAATTGCTGCCCGTGGGTCTGGAGCAGAGGAGAAGGGAACCATGAAGCAGCAAAGGGCCCCCAGATCTGTGAGCCTGAGGCTTCCCCTCCACACCGGAGTCTAATCCTTTCCCTCTGGCCCCCAGCGGTGGGAGAAGGGGGTGTCTTCAGACACCGGCCCGCGGGGCCCCGGGACAGAACGGGGGTTGATTCTATTTCTAGGACGCTGTAGCTGCAGCCCGGCAGAGCCGGCCCCGCTCCGCTGCGGGGAACGCCTGCTAACCCTGGCACAGGCGGAGACCGCGAGCGCTCACATGGGACCCACGGCCAAGACAGCCCGAAATAAAGCGGCAGCAGCAGGCCCCGCACAGCGGGTGGCCTGTCACCGGCCCGCCCGGGAAAGGCCTTTGCCCCCGGGGCCGGGCCCTGCCCGCCGTCCCACAGGCCGGCCGCTGCCGGCCCCGCCGCTGCCCCCGCAACCCGCCGGGGGAGGCCGAAGAGCCCTTTCCCCCCACCCCGCCCGGGAAGGGCCGGCCGAGCCCCGAGGCCCCGGGACCTGCCGCCCCGGCGCCGGCCGCCTCCCGCTCCCCAGGGCCGCCCCCGGGGAGACGCCGGCCACCCCCTCCCGCGCCCGGCGGGGAGACACCGGCCGGCGGCAGCCGCTCTACCTCCGCGCCTCCTCCTCGCTCTCGGGCTCGCCGGGTCCCTCGGGCGCCGCCATGATCACATCGCACTCGGCCGCCGCCGCCATCTTACCACCGGGCCGGGCTGGGGCCGGGCAGCGGGGCGGGCGCGGCGCCGGAAGGGGCGGTGCTTCCGCCGGCGGTGGCGGCGGCAGGGGCGGGGCGGGAGGGGGCTGACAGGGGGTGTGACCGCCCCGCCCCGCCCCGCCCCGGGGTCCTCCCGCTGCGGCGAGGCCGGGAACGGGCACCGGGTGCCGGGTACCGGCGTGAGGCCCCTCATCCGTCGTCACCGCGCCCCGGGGCCTCCGCCCGGCCCCGGTCCTCCCGCCCGCAGGGGGCGCTGTGGTCCCGCCGCGCCCCTTCCGCCGCCCCTCCCAGCGCGTCCCTGCCCGGCGGCTGCGGCCTGGACCTCCCGTGTCCCCTCCGGTGTCCCTTCGGGTTCTTGTCCCCACCGGGCCGCGGGTGCACGCTCCGAGCAGCGCTGCGGCCTCCCCCCGGCGCCCCATCGGCCCTCGGCGGGGCGGCATGGGGAAGAGCTGCAAGGTGGTGGTGTGCGGCCAGGCCTCCGTCGGGAAAACCTCCATCCTGGAGCAGCTGCTCTACGGGAACCATGTGGTCGGTGAGTGCGGGGCGGGACCCCCGGGACCCCCCGAGACACAGCGACCTGTGGGGCCGGGCCGGGGTCCCCCCGCCACCCCCACCCTGCCGCCTCCCCGACAGGTTCCGAGATGATCGAGACCCAGGAGGACATTTACGTGGGCTCCATCGAGACGGACCGGGGCGTGCGGGAGCAGGTGCGATTCTACGACACGCGGGGGCTGCGGGACGGGCTGGAGCTGCCCAAGCACTGCTTCTCCTGCACCGACGGCTACGTGCTGGTCTACAGCACTGACAGCAAGGAGTCCTTCAAGCGGGTGGAGCTCCTCAAGAAGGAGATTGACAAGTCCAAAGACAAGAAAGAGGTGAGTACCCCCGGGGGAAGGGGCTGCTCCCCTTCTTCAGGTCCTCTCCCAGAGACACTGCTTTCCCCCAGCTTGTCCCAAGGCGGTGACAGGGGTCTCAGGTGTCCCCGGCTGCTGTCCTGGAGTGATTCCTGAGTGAGTGCTCGACAGACCCTTCCACTTTGGGGCTGGTTTGAGACACAGAGAACAGGAGGGGAAGCCACCGGAGGATGTGGTGTTTTAAGAGGCCATGGAGGGGGGATAAGGTGCAGGACTGGGCCTGGGCTGAGGTTCTTCAGGGCAGAGCCAGGCAGCACCATTAAGGTCTGCCTTTGGCACCTTCAGGGATTATTCTCACCCTTTCTTGCACAGGTCACCATCGTGGTTCTGGGCAACAAGTGTGACCTGCAGGAGCAGCGCCGGGTGGACCACGACGCAGCCCAGCACTGGGCCAAGGGCGAGAAGGTGAAGCTGTGGGAGGTGTCGGTAGCTGACAGGCACACGCTGATCGAGCCCTTCATCTACCTGGCCAGTAAGATGACGCAGCCACAGAGCAAGTCTGCTTTTCCCCTGAGTCGTAAGAACAAGGGCGGTGGATCCATGGATGGCTGAGCTTTGTTTTCCCTTCCCTTTTATTGCCACCTCCTCTCCCTCACCTCCCTGCTTCCCTTGCACAAACCTCCTGCTGAGCCTCTTTGGCGTCACGGAGCCTGCAGGAAGCGTGGTGGCACGAGGATCGGGCATCCCAGGGCTGGGGATGGTCTTGGAGGACAAGAGAGGTGACCCATCTCCCTGCACTGGGACAGGGACCGCTCTGTTCAGTGCCCAGCCCCTGGAGGTGCTGCAGGAAAGCCGGGATTCACCGAGCAGTGCCCCTCTGCTTCCCAGGGCACAGGCTGGCAGACTCCAGGTCCACAGGAGGGAGGCACAGCCCAGGCGTGGCCACCAGGTGGGGAACAGCTCCTGAGGAAACCATTCCCTCGCTCTGGAGGGTTTGCATTTACTGTTTCCATGTGGGAAGAGCCCTTTGGTGGGCCCTGCCTCCAGCCCAGCTGCTGTTGGAGCAGCTCTCCCTTGCCCTGCCTCGGCTGGCTCTGTGGTGCTGCCACCTTCTCCCGCAGAGCCTCCCTTACAGGGTACTGCTTACTGCTCCTTTATGAGCAGAAATAGTCACCCTGCCCCAGGGACTGCACAGCACAGAGCTGGGCAAGATGCTGTTACTGAGAGCAGGGCGTCCACAGCCTCCTCTTCCCAAGTGCAGACTCGGCCGTGCCCATGGGGAGGCTGGGCCTGTCCTTACCCCGCACACGCCTGGCACTGGGGCAGCTCTCCCTGCCTGTCTCATGGTGCTGACTCTTGGAACCACAAGACAAGGGGAAGAGCTCCTGGTCCTGCCCAGCAGCACGTGTCCCCTTCAGCTAGTCTGGATCTAGGAGGAAAAACAACATTACGAGAAAGCCGTGTCTTGTTTATACTTGTTCCTTTTATTTACCGAGTAACACAATAAAGCGATGAGATTCGATTATCAAAATATTTTCTTTTTTTTTTTTTCCCCAACAGTTATAGTACATCAAAAAAATATACAATGAACATTACAGGAGGAGTACTGGCCAAGTCCCTAGAGTCTGGTTATTCCATTTTTGTGGGGTTGGTGTTTTGTTTTGTTTTTTGAATCAAACTGTTCACGTCACTCCAAGGTTATATACAGAGGGGCACACGTTACTGAGCGCTATGGACTATGCCCTACCACCTAGTACAGCGGGTGCTAAAGTCAAAGGCAGTAAATGCTTTGGAGAGCAGAGGAGGGGGGAGGATTCCCGGAGGCGGGGGGTGCGATAGAGGGAGTGTGTTCCTACGCAGCTTGTTGCAGTATTACTGTTATTAGAAGGAATGGCTTTCAAGGGGTTAAAGTGCCAAGTGTAGGAGTGTATTAGGACTCCACTGGTGGAGGGGTGATAGGAGCAGCCACCGCTGGCTCCAGCACAGGCTTTTCAGAGCAAAATGCAGGGGAATGACCCACCAGTGCCCAGTGGCTCCTGAGGGCTGGAGCGTGTCTGCTCCCGGGCTCCTGAGGCTGGTGGCAGGAGGGGACACATGGCCCATCTCTGCTGTGGCCGGGGCTGGGAGTGACTGGCGCGGCGGCCAGGGAAGGGCACAGTGAGATGAGCAGGGGGAGGGCTGGAGCTTGGCACGGTGACGCCATCGGAGCTGTGTCCTTCCTGCTGCCCACCAGCCCTGGCCAGCAAAGGGTCCCGTGGGACGCAGGGTCCAGGCTGCACGTGTCCCCTGGGCTGCAGGACCATCTCCCTGTCCCTGGCAGAGCCACTGCTGCTGGGAGCCTTCCTTCCCACGCTGCTCTCCGAGCCAGGTCTCCCCAACATCGCTGTAAGACCTATTGGTCATCTCTACCCCCGGCCTTCCAGAGATGCTCACTCTTCTCCTGGTGTCGCTCTCCCTGGGGTGGAAGGAGATGCTCTGAGCAGAATCCATATCCCAGGGGTTCCTGGAGCCAGGAACGTGGAGGTAGCACTGCAGGTCAGGGCTGTCCATGGCACGAGAAATGGGGCCTCCAGACACTGGTGTAGGGCTCCGTGCTGCCCCGCTCCCTCTCAGCAGGTCTCCTGCCCTCGCCCAAGGCTCCGGCTCTTTGGGCAGCAGTTGCAGCCGTGACCGTGACCCATCGGCCGCTTCCCGTTCACCTCCCATCGCCAGGACCTTCTCCTGAGCGTCGGTGGAGCGTGGTGGGCACAATCCTCCAGACCCAGATGTCGGGTATGGGCGAGACGTCGGAGACGTGCGTGTGGACTCCCAGGGGCATGAACCCACCAGCCTCTTCCCCGGGGCCGGGAGGGGATGCGGGGCACGGCGGAGGTCTCTGAGCCAGCATGGGGGGGCGGGAGGGGGATTGTCTGCGCAGAGCTGAGCGTTGCCTTGGTTTTTCGGCGCCGACGGCCCCTCCTGGCTGCGCAGACGGCGTGAGCACCAAAGTGAATGGCAGACAGCGAAGGCGGCGGGCGAGCTGCTCCCCCGGGATTGCATAGATCGGGGTGGGTCGTCACTCCGGCGAGAGGTCCGGCGGGTCGCAACTTTCCTGCATATTCCTATTTACAGCAGCACTGGGGACCCGGAGCTCCCCGGGGTCAGTCCTCGGGCCAGGCCGCGGCTGGGCTTTCGGAGCACAGTGAAAAGCAGAGCGACGGCTCAGGGGGTCCCGTGGGAACCCGTTTTTCTGCAGGCTGTGGTGGGACCATCACCAGGAGAACGCTGGGCACGGGCTGGGGGGGCCGCCTGCTCCTTCCTACCTGATTGTCCGGGCTGACGGGGACACCTCTGGTTTGGGGAGTCACCAGTAACTCCCTGGAAGCTCCAAATGGGGGTGGGATGGGATGGCTGGGCCTGGCGGCTGCTGGGGGAGCAAGCAGCAGCGTGTCCTTTCACTGAAGAACCCAAAGTGCTTTGGGGACATTCACTCAGCCCCACAGCATCTCCCGGGAGGTAGGGGCAGGGCTGTCCCCTGTGGGTGGCAGGGCTGAGTGGGAGGTCACCTCCTCGGGGAGCCTGCACCGAGGGGGCCAGCTCTCCCGTCCTCGCTGGGCTGGACCGCAGCCTGTCTGTGGCCACTGGCCCATTGTGTGCTTCTGGGGGTCCAGGGCAGGGGCAGTGTGCTTTCGGGGGGGGGAGGCACCGGCCCTGGGCTTCAGCTATTGCTCTCGGAGTGAAGGTACGGTGAGTGTGGGGGCTCTTTGGCTGGTGGGACGTAAGGGGTTGTGGGGCACAGGGGGCTGGTGGGCAGCAGGGATGTCCCCAGCCAGCGCGGGGCAAGTGCAGGGCTGGGAAAGGCACAGCCAGCCCAGTCCGAGAGGGAACTGCCAACCTTCTGCTTGTGCTGGGACCTCTCCTCCCAGTAATAACAGGGCTGAGACTCCCCCTGCAGTTCCCTTCCCACGGGGCTGGCAGGGACTGGCCGGAGGGATGCTCCTCTTCTTCCAGTCTGGTAACTGGGAGGGAGATGAATGAGAAACCAGTGGGCTGAGGACAGGCAGCCCTTGTCCACAAGACACAAGAGGGTCCCGGTGACCCGGGCACCATCCTCCCCCCTGCTGAGCATGGGGCCACAGGGGGAGCAGCAGGGATGGACAGCGGCGCTGGCTGGGCTCTGCCAGGGGGTCTCGCTCCAGCAGGAGCCCGCTCAAAGCCAAGGAGAAGGCAAGGTTGATGTCTATGACTATGGTTTCCCACCAGCCAGAAGAGCTGCCTGCCTGGGGGCACTGTCCCACACTGTGCACCCCGCGGCTCGGCCCGGTGGGCAGTGGACAGACCCTCGGAGGGACTCTAGTAGGGGGCAAAGACGATGGGTCCCGGTGTGGTGCGGACATGGGCTGGTGGTGTCCGGAAAAGGGCTGGTCCGAGGATAGGGGCTTGGAAGAGGGTGGTGGCAGCGGCCGGTCTGAGGGCGAGGGGGCCAGGCATGGCACAGATGGCGGCCGTGGTGAGCGGGCTGGGCAAGAAGCGGGTGGCCAGGGTTTTGGTGAGATGCTTCTGCAAAGCCAGCTTGGACTGTGGGGAGGAGGAGACACACCATGAGCCCCCAGCCCCAGCTCCCTGCATCAGCCCCAGCCCATGCTTGCTCTCGGCTGAGCTCTCAGAACATCTTCCCAGGGAATCCAGCCCCAGCCTGGGATGCCCCCGTGGCGGTGACCTCCCCAAGGAGGTCCCTCAGCCCCACCACCCCGACCCAGAGACCTGCCCTGGCTTTTTTGCCCTGTTCCCTGCGGCCGTGCTTCCTTCTGGAGCTCTGGGACGATGTTTTCTGCCCAACTTTCACTGTGTGTCTCTGCGAAGCAGTGCCTCGGCCGGGTGTAACCGAGCCACGCCAGCCCCGAGCACCCAACCTTCACAGCTCCAAAACCACAAGGAAGGTGGAAGAACCACCAGTGCTGCCATCGTGGATGCTGCTGCCAGAGTGCTCATGCTATTCCCAGGCTTTCCTTCCCCGCAATACAGGCTGGGAACTGCTCTCACCAGTACAGCCCGCTCTCTCCTTGGACGTGAGGATGGGAACCAGGGCTTGAGGAGAAGCAGCCCCTGTGTCTCACTGCAGGACATGGCTGACACGGCACCCGGGGATTCGGAGAGCAAACTGGGGGGGTAACTTGCAGGCAGACAGGTACCTTGAGAATACTCACTGCGAGGGCAGCGTTCTTCTGCAGCTTGTTGTAGGGGCTGTACTTGGGCTTGGGTGGCTTCCCCGCCAGCCGGTCTTTGTGCCTCCGGCTGTTCATGTGCTGGGGGAGGAGAACAGCCCGATCACCTGCAGCCAGGACAGGGGCCACCCATCCCCTTTCTCACAGGGGACCACGAGGTACTACCCCCCCCAAGCCCCCAGTGCCTGTGCAGAGGGGTCTGCACACCCGTACCCGGTGTCCCTTTGCCCCTAGGTCTGGTGGAGTCACCTGTTTGAGCTGGGTCTCCGAGTTGACGTAGATCTCACACACTTGGCAGTGGAACGCCTTGTTCTGGATGTTGATGCTGCCCTTGTTGCCGATCCGCTTGGACTTGTGCCCTGCCCGGGAGAGGAGCTTGCCTCGGCCTCGCCGCATCTGGGTGCTGTGACCTTCCAGCATCGACTTGTGCTTGGCGCCTGGTGGCAGAGGGGACAGAGGGGACACTCACCAAACCCTGACCTTCCAAACAATCCCTGCGCTGCGGCAGCAGGAAGGATGCTCTCAGATTGACCTGCCGCATAGCGCTGTGTCCCTCATCCCATGCGACCCCCATGTTCCCCCCTTCTCCCCGTGCCCAGCGGAGGGGACACAGAGCTTCCCAGGAATCCGGACTCTTCCTGGGGATGCAGCAGCCCTTTCCCAAACCCTGCCAAGCCCTCACGGCCAGCTGTGCTTCACGGTCAGACCAGAAATGCTTGACTTCCCGGAGACACCCCCCACCCCCCCTCCCCTTCTCCTCCATCTTCATGTGCCAGACCTTCGGAGAAACTGCTATTTTAAGCACGTTGCTGGAGCCTGTCGCCTGTCCCCAGGCACGAGCACAGTCTGCAGCGCTGGGCACGCGTGGCCACCGCGCTGCGGCACCGGAGCCGTGCCCAAGGTCACAGCGGAGCCGGCCGTGGCACCAGGATTAGCTCAGCGGGGCTGGGGGAGGCGGGGAAGGAGGAACCCAAAATCCCCAGCACACCTGGGGACAGGGTGCTCTGTCCTGACCTTGCCAGCCCCGGGGACGGCAGGGGGGCTGGGGGCAAGTAATTTAAGCCACCAGTAATTCATTCTATTTTTTAAGGCGCTAAGCAAGGAGCCCGTGTCCGTGTGGCAGCCACGGAGGAGCACCAGCCTGCAAACACTTTGTTTGTTTGTTTGTTTGTTCTTTTTTCCCAAATCAGCTCCTGGATTTGTAACCGGAGCTGACAAAAGCCAAAAGGACACGTTTGCAGTTAAGCCACTGTGTCCTGAGCCAACCCCTGTGCTCGGTGGCTGCTGCTGCCCCAGCGGGCGCGTGGGACTGGGGGAACTGGGGTAGAAGAAGCTCTTCCCTTTAAAACCAGGGTGCCCGACCAGAGAAAGGGGGGGGCTGGGAGCTGGCACTACAGGGCCCACAGCCCCCCCCATGCCACAGCTGCTGCCCTTCCCCCCTTCTCCCCACCATCACCCCAGGGGGTCTGGTCACGCCCTCCAGGGGACCCTGCCCAGCCCCAGATGCCCATCCCAGGGGGCTGCCATGGGCCATCTCCTGCTGCTGGGCTCTGAACCTCATTAAATTCCCAAGGGGCTTCTCCCAAGGGCTGGGAGCCCAAAGCACCGAGCGGCTGGGGCTGACGGAGGCACCAGTACTCAGGGCACGATCAGCTTAAAGCCACACTGCAACGGAATATTAATTAGCCTCCAATCACTTGATTAAATGTATCTGAAAGCGTCTTTAATTAAGGGACACAAACAATAAGAGGGCATTTGACCTTGCTAAAATTCACCCCACAAGCCGCAGCACAGGTAAGGCACAGCCATGGCCCTTTGCGAGCCACCTTAATTAACCCTTTTTAATTAAAGCAACATTCATGAAGGGTTGTTTGGGGACAGAGCATGGCGGGGCTTTGCTCAGGGACCAGCCCCCAATTCCCACATCCCCCCCATCCCCAACACGGGCAATGCCCTCACCGGTGTTGTGAGCCTCCAGCTGGGAGAGGGAGTTGACGGTCACTTTGCAGGTGGGACAGTAGAGATGCTGTTTGCTCTTCTTCCCCTCCTTCTCGCTCTCGGGGGCTGAGCTGATGCTGCTGCCCGACTCGGCCGCCGGCGCCTCGGTGGTGGGAGCAGAGGAGGAGGCCACGCTGGTGGCATCTGAGGTGCCCTCCGACAGCTCGGAGGCTGGCGGGGAGCCCAGGGGGGCCACACTGCCCGGCAGCTCCGATGGCGAGTCCTCGGCCCCAGACGGTAGCCCCAGGCTGCTGCACTCACCCTCTGGCTCCGGCAAGCCATTGGCTGGAGCTGGTGGCCGGGGAAGGAAGGTGGGGGGAAAAAAGAAAGAAATGGGCAGAAAGATAATGTTCTCTGTGCTTGAGCAGGGTTTTTTGGATTCCAGAGATCACCCTCGTCCCCCCCCAACACCATCTCAGGCACTGGCTGATCAAAAGCCTCAGCCTGGGAGGATCTGCCTCCTGCCAACCCCATCCCCTGGTCCCTCACCCGGGCACGGGCAGGGGAGGCGTCCTCTCCTGCAGCCACCATCTCCCAGGGGCACCAAACCACGGGGGAAACACCCACCGTGAGGCTCCTGGGCTGGATTTCCACCCCTTCCCCACAATGCTGCCCCTGGCCAGGCATGCCGGGGGGATGCCAGCGGAGCACAAAAGCTTGTTTCTTAGCGCTCGCGGCGGCGTTTGTGCCACACTAATCACAGCCCTCCTCAGCCCGAGCAGCAGCCGACCGTGGGATGCTCCGACACGAGGCTGCTGCCGTCCAGGATTAAATTGGTCTCTTGAGGAGGCTACAGCCACCACGGGAATGTGAACACAAAACGCCACTGCACCCCCAGGAACTGGCCCCGTGGGTCACCCCGCTGAGCCCCCCCCACCCCCTGCCCGTACCTGTGCCGCCGGGCTCCCCGCTGCCCTCGGGGCTGGGGGACAAGTCCCGGCCGGTGGCCACCACCGCAGTCCCTGCCGCCTTCTGCTTGTTCTTCATGGCCTCGATGGCTTTCAGCCTCCGCGCGTGCTTGTGGCCCTTGTAGTGTGCTTCTGCCTGGTTCTGCGGAGGGAGAGATGGGGGTGGCTGCGTCGGTGCTGCGGCCGGACAGACGGATGGACACAGGGAGGATGGGTGATGGGGTCAGCCCCGTGCCGCATTGGACACGTTTCCAGTGTGGCCATCTCCCCTGGTGACATCCGTCCCCGGGGCCACCTCGGAGGTGGCATTTTTGTCCGGGGGCAGCGCAAAGCCGCTTTCCTCCTCCTGCCTGATCCCCCTGCACCCCAGCGCAGTGAGGGCGAGGTATCGCTCTGCTGAGACATCGCCGCATTGCACGGCCGAGATAAGGACCCTGCTCTGATTAAATGCATCGAGTCACTCTTAAAAGAAGCTTTCAGACGAAATTTATGACTTCAGCAGCCTACAATGAATTGCTAGCTGTAAAAAATAAAATAAAAACAAGGCGGCTGGTGGGGAGGACACATCCCCCATTGTAACCTAACGGGGGTCTAACACGCAATTTACATTCAGGGGCTCCTTTCTCCCAGCGACCGCTGCATAATGAAGTGCACGTTGATGGGTTCGTGCCTGCACCAACCTGATAAAAACCTACAGAAAAGAGAATCACCCAAACATTTGTGTACTCCACAGTTGGGGACAATGCCACATTATCCCCCCAAAACAACTACAGTTTAGCAATTTAGGGAAACTAAATCCAATATAAATTAAGACACTGTACCACTGAGCAGCACGGATTAATTTGGGTGGCGTTCTCAGAGGCCGGCCATCCCCCTCTTGGTAGGAAGAATCCTCCCTTCCCTCCCCCCATGGTGTTCCAAGGGCTGGGAACGGTGTCCGGGGGTGGGCAGTGCCAGGCGGGTACGTGGGAAAGCTGAGGGCCCATCCGAGCACGGGGCCTCATTAGCAAATACAATGAACCCCCCCAGATAATGGGGACGGGGAGAACTGAAGTAGGTCACCCGTCCCCCGTCCCCGCTCTGCGCAGGAACACGAGTGGCCCATCAGGGTCTGTGCCAGCATGTCCCCTCCCGCAGACGTCACCTCGGGGAGGGGGTGCCCGTGTTGTGTGACTGACAGTCCCAGCACCGTGTGTCCAGCTGGGAATGGGAAAGCAATGCTTTTCCCTGAGCCATCGGATGGAAAACAGAATAATTCAGGGCAGAAACGCCGAGTTCTGCTGGTGGAGCCACCCCCAGCCCCGGGCTCTGCTGATGCATCTCAGGACCATGGTCCCGTGGGGGCTCAGCGCTGCCTCACTCCCCAGGGAAGGGACGCCCGAGGCCAGGGGATGCTGCCAGCTCGGCACCTCCATAGGGAACGCGTGTTCCCCGGCTGGGATGAGTGCGGGAGTCTCCTGTGAGCGGAGCCAGCCCCGCTGAGGGGCTCCAAGGTGCTGCCCGTGCGGAGGAGGCTCTGATTGCTCCACTCCCAGCCCTACGACCCCCCCCTCCCCATCCCTCTCCTGCCGGCTCTGAGCAAGAACTCCCTTTCAAACCTTTTTATCATTTTTCCCCACAAAAGATCAGCCCTGCGCGATTCATTACTGCGGGGATCAATGATCGTTCCCTTCCTCCCCTCTACAAGGCAGTTGATTTGCTCAGAATAAAAGGCAGGGGGAAAAAAACCTAAAAAAACCAAACCCGCCCCCCACCTGCCCCAGCAGAGCTGTGGGAAGCCAAGGAAGGGAAGATTATATTGAGCTCCCGAGGACCAGACAGGAATTGCACGGGCTGATAAAGCAGCTTAAGCACAGACACCGAGACCGAGGCAGCAGGGAACAGACCCAGCCTCAACACCGAGGAGCGGGAAGAGCCAGGGTGGCAAACGGAGGCCACAGACCCCCTGGCATCGCCACGGGCCGGGGGGAGTTGGCGGAGATGTCAGAGATGTTGGTGGTCACCGAGCCAAGGTGGGCAGAGCTGCGAGGAGCTGTCTCCTGCGCCACGGGGACCTGGGTGACGTCCCCCATCGTGGGATGCTCCTCCTGCTCAGCCCCAGTCACCGGCACCGGCACCGACCCCGCGCGGCCCCACTTACCGCCGAGTTGAAGCGCAGGTGGCAGATGTTGCAGGAGATGAACTGCTTCTTCTTGAGCGGGGCCGGCACCCCGAAAGTGTGGCTGATCACTGCCTTCTGCACCGGGTCCATCTGCAGGGGAGGGAAGGCAGAGGGCGGCTGGGTGACACGCCGTGACGGCCACCCCAGCACGGCACCGTGACCTGGCCATGCCTGCGCCCGCCACGCTGCCCGAGGAGCTGCTGTGAGCACCGGCAGAGCTCTGGCCCGGTGCTGGGGATGTCCCTTCTTGGCCTTTTTAATCCATCCCTGAGAAACCCAAAGAACCGGGGCCAAACTCCCGCTGTGGTCCAGCAGTGGGGACGGAGGCTGCTGGGGGGGCACAGACGGGTCACCCAGCCCTCCCTGCCCCCTCTGCCCCCCACGGCCGACTCCAGTTATCACGGATTTCAAATCATCAGTTTCTGAGCTCCCAGTTGCTGCCCTCAACCCCCCAGTGCCAGGGCAGCTTTCCCAGACACTCAGGAGCAGAAACCACCAGAACAGGGGGCAGAGGCGACAGAAACGAGCAACCGGCCACTAATCCTCCACGTGCTGTTGGCCAGGGAGCTGAAACGTCCCCGTGCAAAGCCGAGGGGGCGAGCGGAGCCACGGACACTGCACAGCCCAGGCAGGGGCCAGGGCAGGAGGGACAATGGTGCCCAGAGCCACGGGCACCGCCGGGCACCCGCTCCCTGCCAGGCGTGCGCTTCGCCTGCTCTAATCCAATTGTGAGCCCAACGCTTGCCGCCCCGGGTGCTGCAGCGGGACCGGGCAGGGGGGACAGAAGGGCCCTGGTGCTCTGCCGTGAGCCATGCCTGTCCCCGAGCCCATGGCTGGCGCGGGGCCGCTGGCGAGGCAGATGCTGCCGCCTGATGACAGCGCTGCTGTCCCTGCCCAGGGCTCGGCATCACTCCTCAGCCCAGGCAGCAAACTTGTTCGAAAACCATAATTGTTTTAAACAAAATGCATTTATTAAAAGGGGAGGAAAATAAGAATAACCTCTTTGTTGGAGTGCGGCTATAATCTATAATGCCAGTATTGTTCCCCTACCCTGTGGCACAGGAAGATTATCTTATCTGAGTCCTGCTGTCAGCAGAGCCCTGCGTTTTCAGGCGATCGCATTTCTCTGCGGAGCTATTTGGTTGCCGAGACAGGTGCATCAGTCTTCGAGGCACATGCCTGGACAACAGAGCCATTATCCAGACCCCAGATTCCTTTCCAGGAGTGAGCGGAATGGTAAAAGCAGGTGATTAATGAAGTGCCTGTTCGCTACGAAATTTTACTCACTTATCTGGCATATAAATGAAGAGGCATTTGGGGTTCGGTGGAGACCCCGGAGGAAGCTACAGATGGCAGAGATGCTGCTCCACCCCTGACGACAAACCTCGCCGCGTGTGCCACGGCAGCATCCCTGCAGTGCCAGCCCGCGGGCAGGCACGGGGCCAGCACTTTCTGCCAGAGATACACTCGCCTTTTCCACACAAAACAAAGAAAAACGGCTCCAACCTTGGCAGCAAGGTCAGGGCGCAGCCTGCAGGGAGCTGAGCTGGGAGCCCAGCCCTAGGATTTGATGAATCACAGCACGGTTTGGGTGGGAAGGGATCATAAAACGCCCCCCAGTGCCCCCCCCCCCACCCTGGGCAGGGACACCTCCCACCACACCAGGTTGCTCCAAGCCCCCTCCAACCTGGCCTTGAAACCCTCCAAAGCTTGGATGTCACCCGAGAGCCCTTGAGCTTCTCTCCCAGTGAGAAAACAAACCCATCACCAACTTCTCCCCCCAGCGCAGGCACTCGCTGCCATTTCAGGTATAAGAGAGACCCCCCCGCTCTCCCCCGGGGCCGGTGGGGGTCGGTGCTGCAGCGGTACCTACCGGTGCCCGCAGCCGGGCGGGTGGAGGCTCTTCCAGCAGAATAGACTCAGCAGCAGAGGCTCTGGGCACCGCACGCTGGGAGAGCACTTATTGACTCACGTTACTCTATTTATCCCTGGATGTTCCTACCGATATAAATAGAGATCCCTGTGCTGAGCTCCCTGCCGGGGGTCACAGACGGGGATTCAGGGACACAGCATCAGTTCGGTTGCGTCTCCTGCTGTGGTTCTGCGAGGTGCTGCTGGGTCCCGGGGATTTCCAACACCCCAAGCAGCTGGAAAGGGCCCTTCGAGCATGAAACACACCTTCTGTGTTTCATTAGGGTTTTTGGGTGTTTTTTGTTTCTTTGTTTTTTTCCCGTGTTGTGGTTGCTTTAAGCAGCAGGAGAGCTCAGCTTGGGAAGGTTTCACTCGCTCCAGAGTAAAACATCTGCTGGGTTCATGAGAGCCTCGTGACCCGCTCAAAGTGCAAAGTGTTCTGCTGGGGCCCAAAAACAGCTCCTGCTCTGCGGGGCAGCACTGACTCCTGCACAGCATCACCAAGGCACCCCCCACACCCCCCCATTCCCCTGCACAGCAATTCACACCCGGCACCTCTCTCGAAAAGTGAAATACCCAGACTGATGCCTCCCCCCCTCCAAACTCCCCCTGAGGCTCTGACCTGGCATCACGGCTACTTGGGCAGAGAAAGAGGAGCCACCAGCCCGGCTCAGGGCACAGTGATGCTCAAGCCCTGTGTCCCATGGGGACTCTGCTCTGGGTCTCCCCACGAAGCCCTCGCAGCCCCAGCCTCAGTCACGTCTCCAGCACAAACACACCCCGACGGGGCAGCTCCCACCCCCGGAGGGTCCCAACGTCACACGTTGGGATGTTGGCACCACAAGGTGCCCATACTGTGGGACAGTCCCCCCAGCCTCCACCCCCATGTCCAAGGCATCCTGGGGGGCAGAGGAGTCCCCACCGAGCGCAGCAGCAGCAGCACGACGGGGCTGCGTGGCTCTGGGAAGCACAAGAGACTGATTTTCCAAATTATTATAGGTTTTTTGAGCAGCACAGCTCTGGAGAACACGTGCCAAGGCAGGGGCAGGCGGGAGCCAAGGAGAACAAACAACAGGGTCTGGTTCAAGTCAGCTACTGACTCCAGCGACTAAAAAAAGGAGCCCAGACAAAGAGCAGCAACCTTAATGGCATCAAAAAAATCCTCCTCTCCTGTGTTTCTGCTTGTTAGCACAGGGGAGAGACAGGCGAGAGCTGGGATTTCAAAAGAGCTTAAAGCAGTTAGACGTCTGAATCCCATTCAGCAGCAACAGGAATCCTGTGCTTAATTTCTCCAGCCGCTCTTTGAAGATCTCAGTGATAATTTGCACCTTCCGAGCATGTTTAATCTCAGCCATTTACAAAAGGCCAGAGAGCGAGCAGGGAGGGAGCTCAGGGAAGTCTTGTTTCCAGGCTCGTGAAGGGAAAAAAACAGGCATTTGCCAAACCAGCAAGGTCTGTCCTGCCTCTCAGCGGGGAGCAGCCCCCAGTCCCGCTCCCCATCACCACCCCTGAGCAAAACCTGCCCCTCAACAAAGCCGGGAGCTGGTCCCTGGGGAATTCCAGGCAGCTGGAACACAGGGGCAGGGACCCAGTACAAGGCAAGAGGGGGCTCCGGGAACAGGTCCAAGCCCTCCCACTGGCAGGAGGTGTGGAGCTGTGCCCAGGGGGGGACAGAGACCCCAGCAGGGCTGAGACCAGCCCCAGAGTGGGGACAGTGGCACTACTCCCCTGAGATGCTGCCATATGACCTTGCCCACATCCACACCGGTGTGGGTGCACGACAGAGCATCTCTACCAGCCACATGGAACTGTGTAACCCAAGTGCTTGGTCGGTGGTTCAAGAGACCCTGGGGACCCTGAGCCCAGGGGAGAGGTCCCACAGCGACCAGGCTGGCCCCACACCTGCAGCCACCTCCCCTGGATCCTCTCGCACCTTCTCTCTCTTTCTTCCCTTTTCTTTATTTATTTTTTAACTAATGCACTGCTCTCCAGAGCTACTTTATTACTATTGATTCCAGGAGCAAAATCCAATTGATCCTGGTTAAAATTAACCATCTTTTTAATTCTGGTATAGACAGGCCATGGCTGGGCAGGAACCACTCCGAGCCAAGGGCGGGCACGTTGCACCAGTGTCTGGCAGCCAGAGACCCTGGTAATTAAGCCAGAAATTACCTGGTGGTGTTGGACACCAGATTTGTGGAAGCCAGAAATTACCTGGTTGGTGCTGTTAGAAGAGGGATTGCTGTGTGGGAGGAGGGGTCTGGCGACAGATGCCCACCCCCCCCCGCCCCAGGGACTCACCGTGTTGAAGTTGGGGAAGAGGTTGAGGGGTGATGTCCCGTTGAGTCTGAAGGTCAGAAAGTGCTTGATGTCCAAGGGGGGGTGAAGGGGACGGCCGGGGATTGGCAACGAGGCGAGGAGGGGGCTGCTGTGTCCGGAGGGACCTGGGCAGGCAGAGGGGAAAGAGCAGCGTTAGCGGTGGTGGTCCCTGATGGCAGCGGGGGGGGGCCCTGATGGCACAGGGGGACACAGCACCCAGTCTCTGGACCTCCTTGGCAAAAGATCCCAGCCTGGGGTGGCCCCTGGTCCCCCCTCTGCCTTTTGGGCTCAAAACCAGCCTCCCAGTTCAAAGCCATCTCCCCGTCAGAGCACTGATGATCCTCGGCAGTGGCCGGTGCCACTTTGGGACCGTGCCCAGGCGCTCGCCCCCTCCAGCCCCCCACCCCCGGCCAGAGCGAGGACCCGGGGCCAGCGGTGGGTGCTCGGCTGTTTGCTCCCCCAACAGAAGGCAGGGTGGTGCTGGAGCCCAGACACAAATCTGAAATTCAAAGTTTGAGAGATTTGCAGAATCTGAGCAGCGAGCGCAGGCCCCGCGGGCACCAACGACCTCTTTCTGGGAGAGCGCACACGGGCGGCTCTGCGGCGGCACCGGAGCCGTCCCCGAGCCAGGCCTGACTCCAGGGAAAAAAATTACGTTTTGCTTCATCAGGCGTGCATTGATCGAGTTAATTCCAGAGTCGCCCAGAAGGGAAATCTACGAAACTGTTTAAAAATAAATAAATAAAATTACATCAACAGCGACCAGGGAGGGAGCAAAAGCAAGAAGAAATGGGTGAATGATGCATAATTAACCCTCTGAGGCGTGAAACAGTATTTCTGCATCAAATCATCAGAGACGGCTGGGCTGGCGCCCGGGGAGCCGCCCCCCAGGGACCCCCAGCCCCACACGCAGCCGCGACCATGGAGCAGCAGCCACAGCAAGGGCATTTGGAACCGGGTTGAGGGATTTCCACTTCATCAGAGTGTTTTGCACTGATTGCACTGGGCTTTACAAAAAAACAATATATCTTCTACATTTACCACTGGGAGGAAGAAGAGGACGGTTGAACACCTCTGCCCCCTCCGTCAGTAGCTCAATAAAGGGGATTTGCAGCCCAGCCAAGGCCACCACGCTGGCAAAACCCGGCTCTGCTGCCTGGACCCCACGGCCAAGGGGTTTGGTGCCTGGGGACGAGCTCCTGCACCGGGTGGGCAAGTGGTCGGGGGTGCTGGGGGGCACATGGGCTCCCAGGGACAACCACTGCCCACGGCCACTGCTGCTGCCCCTAACACACTAAGGACACAACACTCCAAAACACTCTGGCACATTCTTGAGCCCAAATTTGTGGATTAAACACATATTCTGGGCTGGGGCTGCAGGCTCAGGTGGGAGAGAGCCCGCAGTCCCCTGGCCACAGAGGGCAGACAGGGCAGCAGCCACATGGCAAAAGTCAAAGTCACCACTGGCTTGGGTTTGCCTGAACCTCAGATGATCACAAAAGCATCAGCACAGCACGTGGGGCAAGGACCCACGCTCTCGGGGCACCTTCCCAAGGTTACGGGGCCACGTGGCTGCAGCTCCTGCCTTACCTTTGCCACAGGGGAAATTCCGGCAGCAGCTGCGGGCTGTATTTTTAGGTATTAATTAGACACTCAATTAAGGGGATTTGCTCTGGGAAGAGTGGCAGGACCCTCAGGTCTGTCTAGAATGACACGACCTTACCCTTGGTGACAGACACGGCCACCAGCAGGGCGGGCTTTGCTGGTGAATGGCATCCCCAGATGCTGGGTCCGTCCCTCACCGCGGCGCAGTCTCTGTCTCTCCCTCCATTTTGGCAGAGGAGCCCCAGCCCCTGCAGCAAACGCAGCCACCCCGGCCCCATGCCATCAGCCCCCAGGTCCCGCCAGGACGGGACGTGCTCAGGGCTCCATGGAGGGACGCAAAAAGCCAGTGCAAGGGGGGCACCGTGGGGACACCCCCCCTGCTCCACCAGCAAGTTAGTCCCCAACCGCTGCAGCCCGGGGTGGGGGGGTCTCTTTGCCCCCCACAGCTCCGCAGCAAGGGGCATGGAAGCTTTTAACAGAGCAGACAGGCCTGGCTGAAAGGTGTCAAGCTACTTGGTGTCACCACTGCAGTGCCACATGTCCCCTGCCTGGGGCTCAGCCCCGAGCCATCAGCTCAGCCCCTTCCCAGCCCTCTGAAGCTCAGCCCAGCTCCTGTCCTGCAGGCACACGACTCTCAGAGGGGTCCTTTGGAGTTCAAAGATGTGTTTCAGTCCTTCATTTAACCAAGCCCACCCAGGACTGTCCCCAGCCTGTCCCCCCCCTCTCCCCCTGAGCCACTACACGCAGGTCCACGGTGGGGTTTCTCCCCGGGTCCCCTGCGAGGCAGAGCAGAGCAAGGCTACGCGTGTGCCAACCTCCCAGAAACACCCGTGCGGGACCAGGGACCAGGCTGGGGGTTTTCATACCAACAGGAGAATCTGCCAAAGACCTGTCCCCGCAGACACTGGCTGCCTCGCAGGAGCATCTGGCGCAGAGTCTGCGCCGGGCAGATGGAGACGGGGCTGTTTATTCGCAGGGAGGCAGCCTGGCTCCCTCCCAGTCGGTAGGTGTTCGCAGCAAGTTTTGGTGGTGTCTCAAATTCCTTACCCTGGGCTTTAAAGCTTTTTTGTCTCTGGCCAAGCACGGGCTGAACGAGCTCCAGATCTTTCCAGGAGGCTCTCTGGGAAACGTATGCGCGGTCCCCGGTGCCAAAGGCTGCTGGCAGGAGAAGCGGAGCAGCGAGCGGTGACAACGCTGGAGCACGAGCGGAGCTGCCCCAGCACCGCGGGGGGTCCGGACCAGTAACAGGATTGGACATGCACTGGACTCCTGGAGCAACCAGACCCCACAAACCCGACCTGGACCCCCGCGCAGCAGATCTGCTGGCCCCGCACAGCAAGGCTGGGGCTGCCCTGGCACGGTGGGTTTGCTCCATGGCCACAGCAGCCCCCACAGCAGGACCAGCCTCAGCTGAGCACAGCCCATCCATCCCACCCAGACCCCCACAGAAAGGAAGGGACAGCCCCCCCCGGGGTGCAGAACTGCTCTGTGCAACCTGCTCCAGTGCTGCCATCACTTCCCAGCACCCCTGGGAACACAAGGATCCTGCACACCATGACCATCGTCCTGCTAAATCCTTCCATTTCCAGCATTCCACAGCCACCTCCCCGACAAGCAGTTTGCCCAGTAGCCCCCAGCAATGCCCAGATCACGGGACCAGGGCACGCTGAGAACCACATGCCTGAGCTGAGAGGTGCTTGTGGGTGAGCAGCCCCCACCCAAGGATCCTCATCCTTCAACCACCTCCTCCACCCTGTGGACCAGCTGGAAGGACATGGACTCTGGGCCATCAGTAGTCACCTGCTGCCAGCCCCGAGGACAGAAATCCCCCTCTCCCCACAGGCGCAGGGCACAGGGTACCCATGGGAGCCTGCCAGGCACCCCCAAACACCCCGTCCCACCCACGTATCAGACATGGGGACCCGGGGTAAGGTACCCGCTGGGTCAGACAGACAGCAGCCCACTCCTGGGAGCAATGGGGGGAGGGACCCCAGCAGGGGAGGCAGCTGAGTACTGGACCTGGGGCTGTGCAGCCCCTTGGGCCATCCAGGCTGCTCCCAGAGCTGTGGGGGGCTCCATAAACCAGGGCTGGGGTAGAGGAAGGTCCAGGGCAGGGGCAGGGAGGGGGGGGAGCACCGAGCCCAGGACCCCACAGCCCTTCTGTGTTGCTGCAGCACAAGGCAACGCTACGGGAGCACTGGGGACCACCAGAGTTGGGGACAGTGGGGTCAAATCACCCTGTGTCCATGGGACAGCGTGAACTTACCCAGGGAAGGAGCGGAGCCAAATCCCGCGGGAGGACACCGTGCTGAGGGTTAATCTGATGTGATGCTTCAGGCTATTGCCTTGGCTTTATTGCAGATTAAAATCAGTCAGAAGGGTCTCCTCACCCACGCCGACAGCACTGAAGAAGCCACCCCCCCCCCCAGTTAACACTGGAGGAGCCCCATGCCAGCCCCCACACACCGTGCAGCCCCACCAGCTCCACCACGTGCTCTCACACCCTGAGAGCTCCCAACGGCTCTGCTCGCTGCGGGGCCAGGGGATGCTTAAAAGGGAAAAACACAAGGTGAACAGCTGGGGTTTGTCCCCAAAACAGACATTAGAATACTCTCTTAAGGTCACGGAGAGCTCAGAGGGCAAAGGGGACGCAGGTGTGTGATGCTGTTTTGAAAAGATCAGGAATTCACTACTTATTATTTTTGGACCCCTGCTTATAATTTATTCTGTAATCACAAAAAAAAGAGTCCTTTTAGATATCTTTGTACTTTAAACACTAGGAAAATTAAGATAGACCTTTTTAATATATATATAGTTATATATATATATTTATATATATACACACATACACATATGTACACAATGATATATTTTAAAGTTACTATTTCCTCAGTGATTACAGTGCCATTCTCTAAATCTCTTGCTCTTGAAATGCTCATGACTTGATGCCACTGCTAAAAACACCCTGTGCTGTGTGCACAGAACACCAACAAGACATCGCCAGGCATTTTGGGTTTGCCACAGAGCTAGAAAGATGTGCCACCTCTTCTGCATTCGTTCTCAAGGCTCCAAACCAACAAAAATGAGATATTTTTGCAGAGAATTAAGTAAAAGCAGCTGGGTATAACTGTGCAAAGGCAACATGACATTTGATCCCAAGAGAAGATTTGCCTTCATCTCCCAAAACCAAAATAACAACAAAACCTTGAAAAAAAACCTCATTGAGATTTTGGATTTCAGGTGGCCCCAAGATTTTAAATTATGGCCAATTCAGCCAGATGTTTGGGGGAGGAGGGAGGGATGGTTGTGGGACCAGCGTGGCTTCGTGAAGGATCCCATTTCCTCTTCCCAGCATGGAGCAGGTCATCACTCACCAGCGGCCACACGGCCTCAGCGGTGACCAGTGAAAGGGAAAGGTGGCATCAAGCGGGACCTCGGAGCTGCCCTCAGGACCTGTCTCCCTGCCCGCAGGGCTCTGCCATCACTGGCCACTGCTCACTTCACCTGCGCTACAATGAAGCCTGACTCCCGCATGCTCTCGTAGTACTCGATGGCCAATGCAAAGTCAAACTCGCTGATGGCCGGCCCATCGATGGCAATCTTCATGAGGTCAGAGAGCCCCTCGTCCTTTGCACAGTGTGACCATCTGCGCTTCAGCAGCTCCCGGCCCCGGCTGATCTTCTCAGCAAGGACCGAGCCCAACGGCAAGGCCAGGGCGATGGCTGCCAGGACAGCAAAGTCTGGGAAGAGCTCGTGCATCTCAGAGTTGCTGTAGACCAGCTTGACACAGAGGTCCTTGAAGGAGAGCTGGCTGAGGCTGAAGACGATCCGCTTGAAGAGGGGGAAATCACTCAGGGCCCTCTCGCTCACCACCACCCGGGAGTAGGCCTGCAGGAGGAAATTCAGCTCACTGACCCCATAGCTGCCAATGTCCTCCAAAGACTGGGGGTAGCACTTGGGGTTGAAGATGGCTGAGAAGGAGCTGATGGCCTCCAGGACGCTGCTGGGGAACCTGTCCAGCAGGTTGCCCCGCACGCTCTCCAGGTAGCTCTCCTTCAGGCGCTCAAAGTGCTTCAGGTGCACCTTGGAGCAGTTGGCCAACTCAACACCCTTGTAGTAGAGGCGGCTCTCGCCCTCCCGGTCATCCCGTGGGTGCTCATTCATCTCGTTGAGGAACTCCTGAAGGTTCTGGCCACTGGTGCTCTTCTGGGCCTGCAGGGTGGTGGCTGTGGCAGAGACGATGGGCTTCAGGATGGAGAGGTCAAAGTCCTCAATCTGGAAGAAGCGGCTGAGTTTCTGGAAGATGGGGAGGACATCCAGGAGGATCTTGGTGAAGGCCACAAACTGGAACTTCTTAAGCTCTTCGCAGAGGCCATGGGCCACTGGTGACCGCTCTGCCTCGCTCTCCAGCAGCAGCACCAGTGTGGGCCACGAGGAATCGATGGCTTCCACCGCTGGGAAAATAGAAGTCCAGTGGATGGCTCTGGGGCTCCCAAGGTCTATCTCACAGAGGTCCAGGACGCTCCGCAGCTCCTGCAGGCCATTGCTTTCCCCCCTGAAGCTGGAGTAGAGCCTGTACACGGCATCCAGAGTGGTCTCATACTTCTGGAGATATTCAATGCTGACGATGTTCTCGGCTGGCAGCAGGGACCTGCCGTGGGACAGGCAGTGCATCTCCATGAGGAGTGGGCAGAGGGAGGTCAGTGCGGTCCCCACCCCGCTCAGCCGCTCAGCCACCAGCGAGGCGCTGTCGGTGCTGAGCCAGGTGATCTTCATGGTGGGGATGCCGAAGGAGCGCATCACCTCGCCCACCTTGCCCGCCACTGTGGAGGCCTCCCCAGTGGGCAGCTCGAAGCTCCCCAGGAAGGTGGCGGAGGTCTGCCCGCTGCAGGGGGAGATGGTGGTGGTGAACACGGCCAGGCTGCGGTGCTCCAGGACGTCCACCGTCTCGTCCACCACCAGCCCGACAAACGGCGAGGCTTTGATCCTGTGCCTGTGCTCGTTGTGCAGGACTTTGGCGATGGCTGCCTGGGGCGGGCGGTGGGGGGGCGGGCGGTGGCCGTGGGGGGAAAGAGAAACACAGATCAACTTCCAAAGCCAGCGGGAGATGCAGAGCACCCGGCATGACCCCAGCAGGTCCTGCCCTCACACCGCCCCAAGAGCGGCACGGGGTCCCCACCAGAGAGAAGCCCTGAAACAGGCTGTAAATACAACCGCACACACAAGCCGGAAATCCCTTTCTTTTTTCCCCAATACACCATCTCCTCCCGCTCCCAGCCTGCAGCCCAGAGATCCTGGGGGTCCCTGTCCTGAACTGGGGGTCAGAGCCCCACAACTTCAGCAGGACCAAATGGCACCGGGGCAGCACCAAGCCCCAGCCCCCCAAGACCCTGCCTGTGCCAGGAGTGAGCCAAGATGCTGACGACCCACTGCCCGGGCTCAAACTTGAGCCATCGTGTCCGCGCTGTACAGGCAGCCATGCACGGGCGGCAGCAGCACCTAAACCTTCTCATGTCTCCTCCTCCTTTGCTGCGTTCTCCCCGTCTCAGGAAAACACCCCGGGTTGAAGGGAAACCTTCCTCGGTGTGTGTGGATGCTGTAAGTAGCACTTCAGGCTGAGAAATCTAATTAGCGGATTTGGTCTATCTGCAGCAAAAATAAGGCTCTTTAGAGATCTAAAAAAGCCTGGCAAACGACCAAGACTCACTAAAAATTTAATTTGATTTTAACAGGCATGAAACATTTGTAAAATTAAGAAAATCCTTTCTAAACACTCCAGCTACTTGATCTTTCTGATCATTCAGTTTAGGGCAAAAGAGGAAAAACCCACAGTGCTCGTGTGCTAATTGAACTCCTGATCTTTCACCCCCCGTGCAGCCTGTCAGGCTCGCTCGGGAGAGAATGCTCTTGCTCTCCCTGCCTGCCTGGAACCACACGTGTGACCATGAGCCTGAGGTGCCTCTGGTGGACCCCCATCACCTTCTCTTGGTCCATCAAACCAGGGAACGACACCAAGAAAGCGCCTTGTTGATGTTTAACGTGGAGGAACTCTCAGTCTCCAACAAAACTCCCAGAGAAGAGGAGCATCTCCTGGCTCCCCCGTGGGACCAGAGCTCCTGAGCACCCAACGACCCCAGCTCCTGCTCTGCCCTGAGACGGGGACACCAGCTCCCTGCCTGCCCCCGGGGCACCCAGCTCCTGGACTTGTGCCACCAGCAGGATCCAGCGATCCCCGCTCTGAAGACAACTCTGCCCCTGGTGAAGCATTTGCCGGGGCCTGGGGGGTGGGAGCTCGTGCTAAAGGCTCCGGTTCACACACGCAGCACCCAGAGTGAAGCCAAGCGGGCGCTGGAGATGCTCAATGGGGTACTGGGATTTGAGGAGTGGGCACTCACCCTGCCCCGCTGAAGGTGGTGGGTGCAGGCAGTCCCATGGCACTACCCAGCCCCAACATGGCAGTCAGACCCAGGCGCAGAGCCCCCGGCCCCCCCATACACACCTGCATCTCCCTGATGCTGCTGGGGTGGTAGAACTCGCTGTGCTCGGAGGCCAGCAGCGCCTGGCACAGGTTGAACTTCTGGAAGTCGAGCAGGGAGGAGCACTTCTCCTCCGGGATCTCCTCCTTTGCCATCCAGTAGACAGTGGTGAGGACGGCCACCTTCGCCGGGTTCACCTCCACCTTGATGACCGAGCGCAGCTCCGGGTGGCCGTGGACGCGGGTCTCGAAGGCCAGCTGCTCCCGGTTCACCGCCAGCGCCTGGCGGTGCGCGCCGGAGGTGACGTGCCGCAGCAGGGCATGGCGCTGGAAGTTGTCCGTGCCCACGGTAAAGGCGTTCTCCGCTTTACCGTGCTTGTTCTTCACCAGCGCCTGCCGACACTCTATGCAAAACATGAGTTTCCTCTCATAGTCAAACTCCAGCCAAGTAAATTCTTCCTTCCAGTGCTCATTGAAATAGCGCTTACACTTTTTATTGGAATTGGAAGTTTCCCCAGCTGGCTTTTTCCCTGGAGGCACCATATTGCTGTGGCTGAGAAATCAAACACTACGCTTGAACTGAGACGTGCCTTGGAGGAGCAGCCTCTACATTTAATTTAGTAAGAAGGTCTATTACAACTCTCCTGGTTCGACTGGAGATGAAAGAGACACAAGGGAAAGGGATTAGGGCCCTGCAAACCCCAGCCTGTGCTCATCGTTTGCTCCTGCCCCCTAACGAAGCGCTGCGGTGGCACCACGGCAGCCGAGGGCAGGCAGGGCTGTGTGACAGCCCTGGCACCATGCGGGGGATCCCACTGAGCCCTGGTGTCACTGGCAGCTCTGGGTGTCTGCAGTGGGACCAGCACACATGCCTGATGCTTCTTGGAATCACGGGGAGGAGGAGACCCCAACATGCTCCCCATCACCCTCCAGTGCCGAGGCTGATGCTGGAACCCGCCTTGAACCAAACGGCTGGAAACGAGCGTTCAGCCCCCGAGGAGCAGCCCCCGCTGCCGACGGCGAGTGCCAGAGACCCGGAGCCAAAGGAGGATGAGCTGGAGGCCAGCTCAGAAACACGTGCTTCGGGCTGCACGCACACGGGTGTGTTTTCCTTCATCCCTTGCTTGTCTCCATCCCAGGAAACTGCCAAAGCCACACTGTGTGGCCACGCTCTGCAGCCAGCACCCAGCCCAGCCAGGACCTGCTCCCAAAGCACTTAGACACAGGGATAAACCCGGCAGCTGAAGCATTTGAGCATCCACTGAACTCCCTTCCCATACTCGAGCCCCACTCAGTCCGATCGTCCTCATGCTCTTCCATGAACCGGACTGAAACCCCAAGCGGAGCCTCAGGAAAGGTGGTCTCAGTGTTTCCTCTGCCATTGCCAGCATCCGTCAGATGTTCCCCGGGGCCACGGGCTCTGCCAGGGCTGGGATCACACTGGTGTCCCCACCGTGCCCCCACGAGGCTTGGGACTCGTCCCCGAAGCAGAGGAGGTGGTCGTGGGAGCCACCAAGCAGCAGGGATGGCTCTGCCATCGTCGAGAGCCTCGCTCATGGTTGACATGCCCAGCCTGCCCCGATGCCCGCGCCGGGCAGGCGTTGAGCTCACCATGTCCTGGCTGACACCGGGACCACGCACAGCCCCAGGCGGGGGGGGCCTTCATTCTCTCCCTGTCACCAACCCCATTTGCTCCCAGACCTGTCCCTACCTACACCCATCCCGAGCACTCGGTCCAGCAAAACCTGCTACCTTGGAAAGGGGAAAAATGAAAAAAAAAATAAAAACACCTTTTGGGTCTGGGGTGTGTGGGGCTGGGAGAATTCGGGATGGAGTGGGGGACACCAGGGCACTGTGTCCTGCACCCCTGGCATGCACCAGCCCCGGGCACCCTTCACCGTGCACCTCGCTCCCCAGCCGTGGGAAAAAGCCGCACTCTGTTTCCTCGAGGACCCGGGAGGGGGCTCAGGAGTGGGAGTGACACTGCCGGACCCCCGCCAGCCTGCGGCTCCCCCCGACGGGGCAGCAGCTCTCCCTGCAGGGAAGTTTGGACAGGATTTACTTGCTGCTGCGCTGACTCTCGCACCCGGGTGCATCAGCCCTGGCTACCGGTCACTGGCCACCTATTGCCTGCCCGGGTGAGGGCGAGCAGAGCAGCATGCGAGCCCAGACTCAGCCCTGCGTGCCCCCGGCCCGCCCGCCCACCCTCCCCCTACATACGTACCATTGAAAGGCTGCCATAAGCCTTGGGGTGAGTGGGCTTGCAAACTTCCCAGATTTTGGTTTTTAAATAGGAAAAATAAAAAATCTAATTAAAAAAATCAAACCCTGCCAAACAATGCAAAGCCAGTTAAAAAAAAAAAATAATAAAAAAATAAAAAGGAAAGGCAGCAGGGGGAGGCAGGGAGCGACGGGCACCCCCCGCCCCGGTGGCCCCCCTCAGCGTCCCACTGGCCCCGAGCGCAGCGGCTGCGGGAACAAAGCCTGCGGCTGCCGCCCGCGCTCACGGGAGCACGGGAGCAGCCATCTTGCGGCGAGGACTGTCTGGCTCCGCGGATGCTCCCGGCAGCCCACGGCGGCAGTGGCCACTAGCGGTGGCCGGGATTGGGGAAGGCCGCGTGGCGGTGGCTTGGTCACGGTGGCCGGGTGATGGCCCTGCGGAAGGGGAGCAGCCCTGGGGGTGCTGCTGCCCCACGGGGACACCTCACCCCACGGCATGAGGAGGGCAGAGGTGATGGGTCCTGGCCCCCAGGGCCACTAGCCCCGGGCCCTTGGCTAAGGGCTGAGCTGCAGAAGTGCCTGTGTCCAGCCAGGACGGGTGTCTCGGGGCTCAGGCAGCGCCCGGACCCCAGCACCCCCCATCGCTGCCCACGGGCACAACCTGCTCCACCAAACAGGTCCGGACCCTCCACGGGACTCGGACCGAGCTCCTGCCCAAACCCCATGTCACCACACTCCTGGTCTGCACTGGGGGCTAGTGCTGGGACTGGGACTGGCCCCGGCTCCGGCTCCTGGCACCCAGCCCCTCCTGCTGGGCTCCCAAATGAGCACGGGGATCCACTCAAGACAAAAAAAACCCACTTCTTTCAGCACTAAATCCATGTGAGATTTAGAGTCCCTCAACTTCTTTCAGAAATAGGATTTTATGCCAGGATTTTATGTCCCATGGGAGCCCCCGACAGGAACACCCCACCCGTTCCCCAGCCCCAGCAGGGACACGGTGCGCGGATGCCGGAGGATGCTCCCGGTCCCGACTCCCCCCACTCCCGGTGCCGAGACTGGCCCCGACAAGGTCTGCGGCCCCTCGGTATGTGCCGGGATTAGGGGCCGCATTGTACCTGGCTCCGGCTGGCTCCGCACCAGGGAGGGGACGTGGCCCCCCAGTGAATTCCTCTCTTTGGGCTCCTCCACATGTCCCGGGGCAAGAGGCTCTTCCTGCGCTGGGGACATTCCTGCCCGGCCACCCCAGCCCAGGGCTAATGCGAACAGGAGCTGGGTGAAACCAGAGACGGGCTCCCAGGGGTGAAAATATGCACTATTTATTCTTGTGCTAATGCAAGCGAGAAAAGAGGACTTAGCCTTTTTAATCAGTTTTCAGGCAGGAGGATGCCACATCCCCGGGGTCGCTGCATCCCGAGCAGGGCTGCAAAGGTCACCGGTCCCGCTGGCCCCGCGGGCTGGGGCTGACCCCGATCCCCACAGCCCTGGGACCCACCGGCAGGACGCGGGGTCCTGCTTTTCCCCCCATTCCCAAAGCGAGCAGCCGGGTCTGATCCCACGGGCTGCTCCTGCCCCACACCGTTGGGAGACCCACTGAGCCTGGAGCAGAGGAACAGGGAGCCCCAGGCAAAGTCCGGAAAACGAGTGGATTTGGCAAAAGCACTCACTGCCCACCCTCCCCTCCACTGTCACCAGCACCAAACGCACTCATGGGACCGAGGCTGAAACACCGCACCTGAAACAGCCTTTTAATGGCCTTTTTTTTTTTTTTTTTCCCCTCCATAAAGTCACATTTCTGTTGGAAACCTCCAGCTCTAACCTGGATGTCCCTGACCCTCACGAGCACCTCTGTCCCTGCACGGCATCAGATGCCCTTCCTAAAGGAGCTGAAATGGAAATATTTCCCTTTACCCCGTGCAGCAGCAGCATCCTGGGTTTGATTTGATCATTTGCTCTTTCCCCCCCACCAGGGGACGTGCCTCGAGCCCCCGGGGGCAGGTGCCGTGTCTGCACGAGCACATTCACCATCATCAGGGCACGAGGGCGGCCGCTGCCCCATGAGCCACACTTTCCACTGGAGCCCGCACCTTCCACGGCCCCACCAGACCCGAGGGACGTCACTCCCAACAGGGATTCGGGGGGACAGACCCTGCCAGCTTCACCCCTTCACCCGGGGACTGGGTTTCCCCGCGGGTTTTTCACCACATCGACAAGAAGCTGAAGGGAAGAGCCTGGGAGCTCAGGTCCTTGCAGTGGGACACCAGAGAGGTGACCATGGGGTGCTGCTGGAGGAAGAAGCCCCCCAAGTGGCTGGCACGGGGATCCCCAGCCCCCCCAGCTCACAGGAGGCTGCCTCGCGCCTCCCTCCCCTGCGCAGCCTCCTCACACACAACCTTTTGCTTCGTGACTTGAGCTGGCAGGGAACGAGCCTTGAAATAAACTCAGATGACATCCCTGCAAACTCCAGGGCATGGCCATGGACAGGATTATTCATCTGGCTGGGTAGGGGGGGGAACAGTGCTCATTTCTCCCCCACCAGTGACCCCAGCTCCAGGCTAAGGCTGCTCCCATCAGATGGGGCTGGTTCCCGCTCCACCACGGAGCATCCAAGAAGAACAAAGCCTTTGTGGTGAAGAGCAGGAGCAAGAACAGGGACGGAGTGATCTCCCACCCCAGGCTCCCCCCAGCTGATGCCCCTGGTCCCCAAGAGACGGCGCAGCCACATCCAGCTCCTGGGAACCGCAGGGAGCGATAACCCTGCCCAGCTGGTAAAATAAATGCTTTCTGGGGGGCAAAACTGGACGCAGGTCTTGCTGAGAGCTCAGGAAGGATTAGCAGGGCTAATCCTGACCCAGGGTGGCAAATGTTAAACACAGACCCAGGCTCTGCTCCCCAAATTCCTGCCCTGCCTGCCTCCCCCCATCACCTTCTTCTGAAACACAGGGAGCTTGGAAGGGGGAAAACTGGAGCCCCAGATTAGTTCAACCTTTATTCTGGGCATCATTTAAATCATAAAAATTACAGCTGAGTCCAATTCATTATGTCCAGGCAGCGACTGACAGAAATGAAAAGGGAAGAAAGATACTCAAATTGATGCTTTCTCACTGTTCCAGTGAAATAACCAATTTGGAACAAATGAAGGGGCTCCCGTCTCTCCCAGCCTTTTCAATTGCCTCTGAGCCAATGCACATTTTTCACAGCACAGCGTTTCCTCCATTAGCAGTGAAAATTAATGATTTCTATTATTAAAGCACCTGAAGGCAGGTGCCTCCTTCACACACCGGGGCTGGGCTGGCCCTTGCTGGCCCTGAGGGGACAGATGGGCTCGGGAAGGATAAGTGACATGGCCAGGGATACCCGGCATGTCGGTGTCAGAGCCAGGCTCAGGGCTGGTGGCCATCCCCTCCCAGCAGTGTCAGAGCAATGAGTACAGACCACCAGGGTGAGGCCCAAACCACCCATGTGTCACGGCTGCCCCCGGTGCCCCCCAGCAGTGAAACCACATGGAGCTTCAGCCAGTCCCTCCTGGTGCTGTGAGGAGGAGGGGTTGAGGGGGAATCACCCCATCTGCAGGGGGTCCCGCCAGCTCAGACCACAGGGGTGCAGGTCACTGGGGGCTGAGACTCTCAAACTCCAATCCATACCCCCCCTTCCCAAGCTTTACAAAGGTCACAGCCCTTTGCCCCCACCCCTCCCCAGATTTGTGCCCCCATTGCCGTTCCCGAGAGTCCTGAGCACCGCACCCGTCCCACCAGCAGCTCCCCCGCGGCCAGCCCGGCCATGCCCGGGGTCTGGAAGCAGACACACATCTGTCATTATTTTTTTAATTAGATTTTTATTCCCTACCGCTAGCATTTCACTGTAATTTCCGCCCCTCCTACCCAGACCGCTAATATAATCCCTTTGGAGAAGAGTGGGAACAGGCAGCCCACTCCTTCTAGCTCCCGCTCAGAAAAAGGCAAAAAAGCAACCTGTGAAATGCCCAGCCCCTGGAGTCATCACCAGCTCCCGGACATCAGGCGGGTGCTGGAACGGGGCATCAAAGCCCCGGTGCCGGCGGCGCAGCCGCCACCAACCCCAGGGGGAGCATCGTCCCCGCAGAAACTTCAAAAAACTCCACGTTTGCTCAAGTTACCTGTGAGGAACCCAGCGCTCCCACCAGGAGAGGGACAAATAAAAGCAGCCTAAAAAAATTTGTGAGTTACACCCTCAGCTTGATGCTGGAAAGGCAGTGATATTTTCTAGCCCACATCAGACTGGAGGTCAAGATTAGATGACAGTTTGGTCTAAAAATACTCAGAAGGGAAGGCTGAGGCTGTCGGAGGAGCTCAGAGTCCCCGTGCCCCCCCCCCCGGGGGTGTCGCTCACAGTTGAAAGCAGGGGACAGATGTTTTCCCCGGGCCATTTCTCAGAGCAAGCCCCTGGCAATAAAAACAACTGCTGCATTTACACGGAAATTCACCCAAAACAACCTTCAGAAAAGCTCAGTCCCACCATTCAGATGAAGGAGCCCCAAAGCCAGACACAGGTCTGAGGGGGGGTTCCCCTTTAACCCCCCCCAGCCACAGAGCGGGCAGGAAGCCTCATTAAGCAGCCAATTAACAACAGCAAACTCACAGCATCAGGACCCACGCGTGGTCCCACCTTGTGCCAAGGCTCGGAGTGAAGCCAAAGCTGGGTGACCCCGAGTTCACACTGTTTTTTGAAGGGGTCTTAGAACCCGGGGGGGGCAGAGGGTGTTTAACCCTCGCAGGGAACAGCCACTGCCTCAACCCTGCTCTGAGCACCACAACCCTGCACCTGCTCCGGCCCTGGCACAGAGATCGTCCCCGACCCCCCAGCTCAAAATGGAAGCTTTAGTGGATTTACAACATTTCCTACCTCTTTTAGAGCACGAGGCTACAGGCAAGCTTGGGGTTTTTTTTTTCGGTTTGGTTTTTTTTTTTTTTAAACCTGCTTTGCCTAACAAGTATTCTAGATAAACACCCTGCGTAGCATTTCATGTTCCAGAGATACAGGGGAAGATGGCTCACGGGGAAAAGACCGTCTTTCAAACTATCAGAAAAATTGAAGTGATTCCCAGGAGATGGGGGGGAGGGAACTGTTCCAGCATCGCCAGCGCCTGGAGGAGCCCTATCAGAGGTGCCACTTCAATAACGTCCGCATCTCCCCAGCCCGGCCGCCCCGGCAGCAGCAAGCGCCCGCATGTAGACACGCACACGTATGTGCACGCCGCACACGTGTGTACACACACGGAGAGAACCGGCACCGGCTGCCCGCAGGGACCCGCAGGGACCCGCCGGACCCCCCAGCCCTGCCCAGCACGGGCAGCCGAGGGCGATGCTCCGTCCCCGGGAGCCTGATGGGAAGTTCACGCCGCTAATAACAAAAGCGCCGAAATCACCAGCCCCAAACCTGCGCCGGGAAAGGGGTCCGGGGCCAGCGGTGACGCTCCATTGGCCACCGCGGCTCCACTCCGCCAGCCCCAGAGAGACGAAGCCAGAGCAAAGCACCCCCCAACAGCTTTTCCCAGCCTTTCCTGCAAAGGTCGTGTGTGTCCCCCCCCCCCAGCCTCATTTCACACAAAAAGCATCAAACGTTCTCCTCGCAAATGCAGCAGAACCAGGAGCCGGAGCTGACCCTCAAAGGAAGAGCAAGGGCAAAATACAGCCCTGTCAGCGCGCGACCTGTTTTGTCCTCTTTTTGCAGCCCTGGGAAAAATCAATAAGAAGCAGTGAATCAAACTCAGCTTGAATCCCGTAAGTAATTAGGATTAGCAGGCTGGGAGCCGGAGGAACAGGCTGCCTGTGTGCCTGGGCTGGGAGGGACCATTTTGTGGGTGTACGGTACGCGGCTTCCTCCACGCAACCAGAAAGAACAGCTCTTTACGTGGGTTTTCGGGCAGAATGAGAACAGGGAATGGAAACGACCTGAATTGCTCAGAGAGAAGCAAAACAGCTGAGGACAATTCAGCCGGCTGAAGCCCTGAGGGGAGCAGGACGGGGACCCCACAGGTGAACGGATGTTTGTGTCTGATGCCGGGGCTGTTACCAGCCCCTCGCTCCCGCGCGTTTCTGGAGCTCTTTGCCGGCAGTAAATCATCCATCTCAATTTTTCAGCGTTAAGAGTTAAGTCCGTGGCCAAAATTGCAACGGGGAGAAAAAGGCACCCCCCTCCCCATAAGCTTCGCAGAGCTACCCACAAAATAAGAAACGATTAGGTATGTTTTTCTCTTTAAAGAACAACTCGTACCTTGATTTATTTCCATGTTCTCAAGCTCCAGTCACCCCACCAGGGCCGCTGCCGGCTCAACGCTTCAACCGGCTCCGTGCGGGCAGGACCGACCCCGGGCCAGCGGCAGCGCCCGGCTCCTCGCCCCCCAGCCCCGTCGGGCCCCCCAGCTCCCCCGGACCCCCTTCCCATCGCCACGGTCGCGGCCACGCCGGCCGAGCCCCGGCCCCTGCGGGGGCTGCGCACACCGTACCCCGGCCCGGGCGGGAGCTGCGAGCGGCTCCGGTGCGGGGGAGCAGGAGCGGGGGGCGGTGGGGGGCAACGGGGCTGAGCACCCCCCGGCCGGCAGCTCCCGCGGGGGAGGGAAAGTTGCGTTTCACCCACCTAGAAGCATTTTGGATCCGGCTGCCTCGGCTCGGCGCTGCTGGTGCCTCCCGCTCGCCCGGCTGGGCTGCGGGGGGGGAGGGAGGGGAGGGCAGGGAGAAGGGGGAGGGAGGGCAAAGAGGGGAGGGCGGGCTCGCCCGCAGCCCCCGCTCCGCCGCGCACCCCCTAATTAGCAGCCTGATGCCGCCGGGGGGTGCGAGCCCCTCACCCGCGCGTCCGGCCCCGCCGCGGCCCCCGCCGGAGGTGCCGGGTATGACCGTGACAATGGGGGGACAGAGGGCTCCGGCTCCCCCCGCCCCGGCAGAGCCCTTTTCTCCCCCAGCCGAGCGCAGAGAGAACCCGGGGCTCCTCAAGCCAAGAAACTTTGAGCGGGGAGGAGGGAACCGGCGGCTGGCTTCGTCTGCACCCCCCAGAGGGTGGTTTCCCTGGGACCCCCCCTCACCTTTCGGGGTTCCTCTGGGAGAACGTGGCTCAGCAGCATGAACTCACCATCGCTGCTTCCACCACACACACGAGAGAGGTGCAGCCCCCCATCCCACCCCGGAGCACCCACTCCTGTGGCCCCATGAGGACAGGGGCAGCCCCCTCTCCCTGCCCCAGTGGGTGCTGGAAAAGTACAGGGTCGGGTCCAGGCACCGCATCGTCTCGTGGGGTGACACGTGTGGACGTGGGCAGCCTGTCCCAGCCCCCCCAACGGGGGTCTTGTGTCAGCCCTGGAGCCCAGGGTCTGCTGCCCTCCCCATCATAGTCATTAGCAGTCGCTGAGGCAGTTGGACTCAGCACCTTCTCAGGGCTGAATTCTTGGCCTCCAGAGCTTCTCGGGAGGGGAGGTTCATGACTTGATTGCGTGGTGCCTTTTAAAGAGGGAAATGATGAAAAAGCTGCTTGTGAAAACAGGAAACAATCATCTCCCTCCTGAAAGGGAGACAGAACAAGGAGGGATTTAAATACTTCCCTCCAGTCAAATAATTCAAAGAGTTGGGCAGGAGCCCCTGTCCTCCAGCCACCAGCAGATCCAAAATGAAGATGGAAACCACAAGATGCAAATTCCCTTCCCAGGTGCTGCAGCCAGAGCAGGCGCTTTCAGGGTAAATTCTAGCATTTCAGTGCTCTGAAAAGCGCCCAAAGTTGCCAGGCCCCCCCAGCGCTGCTGCTGGGGCCAGGACACCCCACGGGTCCTTCTCCTGCACCCACCCAGGCTTGGCTGGCACCAGGGCAGGGCCAATGTGGGGGCTAATGCCCTAAGTACAAGTGCCCCCAGCGCAGGGGGTATTGTTTTCGGGGTCGTTAGCAGCAGCAAGTTTCCCCCGGGCACTCGCTAATCTGGGATTGACAGCTGGGCCCGTGCCGCCTCCCGGCAGGCTATTTAAACCCCATATTAATTTGTTTAATGTCATCAGCAGTTCGGTGTTACGGCAAGCGAGCGGCGGGGGCCACAGAGGTGTAATGACCGGGAGGAGCCGGGGGCTGCTCTCCTTTCCCCCCGGGATGACCACAAGCCGAGGGGCAAGTTGAGCATGTCCCAACCTCCAGCCCCGCTGGCAGGGACCCAGCTGGACCCAGTCCTGAGCAGCCCCCCCAGCTCCACACAGGAATTTCACCAATAAATAGCCCCCCCAATATTTATTTATTTATAAATAACTCTGGGTTTATCCCCGTGGGGCAGCAGGTCCCAGCTGTCCTCACGTCGCTGAGAGGGGTCGAGCCGGCGTGACACGGAGGGGTGGGAGCGGGAGGACAGCGTGGGACGGGGAGTTTGGTGGCCGAGCCTTTGAGGCCATCTGGAGCAGAGGCTAATTACAGGTACTGATTACAGAGCCCGGCTGTTAACGCCTCCTGCCCTCCCCTGCCCACCGCGGCGGATCACTGGAATCTCCCAGCGACGCAGCGTGGGTCCGGCCAGGACATAACTTGCTATATTTGTCTGTGGACCCCCACGCTGGCCCACGGCAGCAGCACAAACCCCCCACACCCTCCTGGGGGCATCGACAGCCACCCCCTGCCCGGGGGAGCAATGCCCACGGCCACTTCTCCCCACAGTGTCCTCTGCGGGACGGAGCATCCTCTCCAGCACCCACCACTGCGAAGGGCACCCAGGGGCCATGACAACCAGCTTTGCCATCCCCACACAAACCGTGGGTGGCACTACAAAAATAATATCAAAGCCACCGGGTATCGTTGTGTCAGATGCCACCCTCTCCCCCCCCCCCCCCCCCCCCCCCCCCCCCCCGGTCACGACTCTTCGAGGGCAGGGCCCGGGTGGCAGCGCATTACAGGGGAAAACGGGGGGTTTCTCCGCAAAGGGGCAGGGCTGCCCCCCCGGCACAGCCACAGACCCCCCACACCAGCCCCCTGCACCCCTCGGCCGGCAGCTCGTGGCACACATCCTGGGAGAGGACAAGTCCCAAACTTGCTGTCAGAGGGGGAGCGCCCGCCACAGAGCCCGGCTCGCTCGGGCACGTCTGCCCAAGCCCATCCTGCAGCCCCGGGGGCCCGGAGGGGAGGTGGGGAGGGTGCTCGGGAGGCAGAGAGGGTCCTGCTGGGACCCATGGGGACCAGTTTGGGCAAGGGCTGTCCCTAAGGCCACCGATTCCCTGGGCTCTTTGTGAGGGCAGACCCGGGGACCACCCCAGAGCGATTACTCTGAAACCTAACGAGGGCAGCACTAAAGTCCTCGCTGGCCGAGGGACCGGGACCAGCTCTCCCTGGGCCTCACGTGCCAAAAGCCGCCAGAATTGGGCAACAAACACATCAATAAATGAGAAGGGGAAGAGAGGGATAAAAAACAGCAGGAAGCACCCTCCCCCCCCCCCCCCCCCCCCCCCCAGCCAGGTCTGCCTAGAGCCTTTCTGGATGACTTTGTTCAGCGAGGATTTAGGGTATAATTTGGGGGTGAAAGATGCCAGATAGGATCAGGAGTGATACACCTGGAGGACGCTATCGGTTTTCTCCCACGCTGTAAGGTGAGCGCTGGCAGAAGCAGGGGGGCTTGGGCCCCCCCAGGCCAGGCGGGCCCTGACCTTTCCACTCCCAGTTTGCTCAGGATTAAGATAACATTTTCAGGGCTGAATCCTCCCCCCGGGGGGTTCCCGCACAAAGAAGATGAGGTTTGTGGCTTGTGACTCCCCCCCCGGCAAATAAACAGGGACCGGGTGAAACCACCGAGCCCCCGCGCAGGTGCCCACCCCGACAGGATCAGGGCATCCCAACTTTTTAATTAATTCTTCCTGAAGATTTCTGCTCTTGTGCATCTAAAAAGACCAAAGTGAGCCAGGGCAGCAAACAATGCATTTGTCTGGGGGGGGGGGCGGGGGGGGGGTGTTGACCCGTGGCACTGGTGGGAACACACTGCCAGGGGGCTGCAGCTGGGGTGTGGGAGTGCAACCTCTGTTTTCCCCCCGAAGGGAAGGTCCAGTCTCATCCTGTTGCTGAAATCCACAAAAACAGGCAAACGTTCGGCTTCTCCTCTCTGGGCTCCTTTAATCTTCCCCGTTTCGGGAACAATATCATCCTTTCATTAACCCCAGCTCCTCTGCGAGGGCTCAGCTCCAAACCCAGATGGAAACCGCGCCACTGAGGGCCTTTTCGTTGCAGGGCAGGGTGTTAAAACATTGTGTTCCCCTCATTTTAGTGAGGATCCACCTCAAAAAAAGCAGCTTAAAATTGCTCAAGTGTGGATTCTCAAAATCAAAGTCCTCACCCTTTAGCAACAAGGCCATGACAGCTGCTGCCTGGATGTCACCGCCGAGGACGGCCACCCGTTAATGGGGGCTGCTCCATTCATTGGGGGCTGCTCCATCCATTGGCACCCCCCCAAGGTGCCGGGGTCCCCCCGTGCCCCCCGGCTGGGCTCCTGCGAGGGGCCTCAAGGACGAGCAAGTGCTTGAAGTCAGGAACCGCCGCGGGCAGGGCTGCCGCCTCCCGCCTTAATCATCTTTCACGGGGAGATGTCTAATTACGCAGGCATCCAGGATGCGTCTGCAAAGAAGGCGGAGAAACTGGATGACCTAAAAATATTTAATTATCAGGAAAAGGGATGGAAATTACACCTGTAAATAGTTTCACAGAGAGAGTGTAACATTTTCCATCTAATTTGGGAGGGCCTGCCTGGAAGAAAGAGGGCAGAGGATTTCACCTGCAGCTGCGCATCAGCGCGGGAAGAAAACCTCTGCTGCCCTCACAGCCCCCCCCCCTCACAGCCCCCCCTGCTTTGCCTGAAACCCCCAGCTCAGTCACTGCTGCCAGGACCCCCAGAGCCCACCCCAGCAGGAGGGTGCCCGGGGCTGCCAGCACGGAGCCCACCCAGCACCCGACCTCCAAAAACTGCCACCGACAGCTTGGAAATACCGGATAGAGGTTTGTGGCCTGAGGGGACACGAGCCCCATGGCATCCCTGAGTCACCCGTGGCTACCGTGCCACAAGCACATCTGCCACCCTGGCCCCGCGGAGCCCCTGCAGCATCGGACACGGCCCAGCATCGCCACCCCCCTCCCTTGTCCCAGGGCTGCCTCTGTGGCCCTCGCCTTCCTCCTCCCTCCTCATCCTCCTGGCCGGAGGGTGAAATGCCTTTGCCATCCCCCAGCCCCGTGCTGATTCCTGGGGGGAGGGTGTGGGTCACAGGGGTCCTGAGCCCCACCATGACCTCAGCTCGGGGGGCTCTCAGGGACCCACCTGGCAGTACCGTGGGGACAAGGACAATACCAAAGGTGAACCCGAGCAGCACCACCTGCGGGTTCCCAAAAAGCAGCAACAACTCGGAGGGAACAAGGAGGAAGGGCCGTCCTGCGATGGCTGCAGTTAAACGCTGACAGACCACGACCCCTCCTGCGCTGGAAGCCAGTGGTGGCTGCAGCCCCGGGAGGAGCTGCGGGGAAAAGGGTCCTTGTGCTGGAGGGACATACAACCGTGCCATGGCACGCACTGGTCACCCATGGCCACCCCCCGGCACGCACGGGCTCAGCAAAACGTGCCGCAGCAGCACCGGGCACCGCAGGAGGAGACATCCCCGACAGCAGGACACGGCGATGCCCCACTGCGTTCCCTGCGTGGCCACGGAGCATCATGGACCCCGCGTCACCGCCAGCCTGACACAGACAAAAAGGGGGTGCAGCCACCAGGATCAGGTTGAGGGAGTCGAGCCCCCCGGCCACAGCTCATCCCCTCCCAGCCCTTCACTCCCCTTCCGGGCACAGACCCCTCCCCACCGGGGCTCAGGCTGTTGCCGTTTCTCGAACGGCCAGAATGGGGTTTTCTTCCTCTGCCCAGCCACCCCGCGACCCCGAGGGGTTAGAAAAAGGAGAGATCAATCTGGGAAAGATGGCATAAAGCACGACGAGGGAAGATCATCTCTTCACAGAAAATTTTATATTGCTTACGACTTACTGTCTGTGAACATAAAACAGTTTAACCAGCCGGCCCTAAATCACAGTGACAGCTTTACACTACCCACAAACCTCCGCTCGTGCTCACCCAGCTCAGTCCTACCCCCCTCCCCTCCCCATCCCCTTCATTTTTTATTTTTTTTAAACACTCGCTCCCCCCCCTTTTCTCCAGGAGAGCAGCACACGCGTGTGCACCCGCGTGCACAGACTCAGCCAGGGCGCAGTGGGCACCGCAAGGCTGTGTCCCCAGCCCCACTGGTCACCTCCTTGTTGCTGTCACCCTGCCATGGTGTCCCCCCCCCCATCTGCTGAGCCCTGGGGCTCCCTGGGATGGGGCCTCAGGAGCGGGGGCCCCGCAGCACTCGCACGCACAGCACGGTGTGATCTCTTTTATCCGGCAGCTCTGATCCCCAGTGACAGCAGCTGGCACGGGAGCGGGATGCAGCGGGATGCTTTGCCCCCCTCCCACACCAGAGCAGGCCAGTGGCTGTGTCCCCCCCCAGTCACATCCCACAGGGACACCAAAGTCCCATGTGTCCTCGTCTCTCCCTGGGGACATTTAAGGCTGAGCAGCCGAGCCCCCTCCAGTAGGGGAGGCCCCTCCAGATGCCCAGAGCTGCCCGACCCCAAACCCTGCACCCCAAATCCCTCCCTGGGGGACCTCAGCCCCAGGAAAGGCCCCACCGGGCTGGGTGCTCATTTGGGACAGGCTGCTAACGAGCTGAGACACGCTCATGCTTGGCTGACGCTTTCACCGGTTTTTCTCCCACTTAAAATAAATCCCAGGCTTTCCTCTCCCGAATCCGCTGAGCTGAAGCTACATGGGAATCTGAGAAATATTCCACGGCTGCGTGTTCCCTGTTGCTCTTAATCCACTTCTAATTAAGATCACATGTGACGCATCCCCGAGCTAAGTAGCCATAAAATGCTATTGTTGCAACTTGATAGCAAACCAAATGGAAGAAAATTACAGCAAAATCCAAGATTAAGGAGAGTTGGCTCACAAAATACAGGGCTTAAAAATAACATGAGGCAACTTCCTCCTGATCTGGGGGGGAAAAAATCACCATCGCCAGCAGCATCACCCATGCTTGGCCTCTGCCTCCCCAGCTCTGACATCCTGGCAGCTCCCGGTGCAAAGCACCCCGGCATCTGCACCCTCCTCACTCCCCGCCATCACCCCTCAGGGACACGGGTCCGGTTCCCCTGAAACCCCCCCATTTCCCCTCAAGGCACTGAGAAGGCGCAGCTCATCCCGCTCCCCCCAAAACTCCCTGCAGTCACTGACCCCCATGGTCCGGGCACCCAGCTGCCACCCCGAGATTATACTTAATATAAAACTGCTTAGTTTATCATCTTTTGATTTGGTCTGTACGTTTTGTTTTATTTTATTTTATTTTAAGGCAATCCCCTCCCATGGGTGCAGTGGAGCATCAGCCCCAGCCCCACCATGGGGGGGGATCCGGCCTCCTCCTCGCTCTGAGCATCACACATCAGCAAAGCCAAGCCAAGCCCAGTAGCCTCTCTGCGTCATTTTTTGGCTGAGGGTTTAAAATTTAAGGATCGTTTTAGAATAAGTGTGTCATGGAAAAAAATATCCCTGAAGCCTCTGGGCAGAAATGAGGGCACCGAGTGGAGGGGCAGTGCCCTGGGGGAGAAGGCACTGCCTCAAGAAAATCCTTCCAGCAGAAGTTAACAGCTAATCAATTTATTTTTTATTTGAAGTTACCGACTCAATAAAATCAGAGATTAATTATGATACAGTTATTAATCCACAATAAGCTGGATAGCTGGGCTTTTCAGAGGGAGAGCAAGTTAATGGGGTATTTTCAGAGGATTTAGAAAGGGAGCAGTTCTCTCCAGATTAATGGGCCGGCACGAGGCTGATGTGCCAGAAGGAGGTTTTCGGCTTGCACGGAGCCCAAGGGCCCTTTGCCCCACGTGAAATGGCTTTTTGGGTATCAAAATGGGTTTTTCAGTACAACAGGCTCATTTAGCGGAACGGAGCTTCTCTGCCAGTTCCCGGTGAGGGGCTGACTCTCCCCCCCCCCCCCCCCCCCCCCCCCCCCCCATCACCTCCCGGAGCTGCGCTGGGGCAGGGCGGCTGGTTCCCCCCCAGTCACTGCCCCCGGGAGCCCGGAGGGACGTCCCCGCACACCCCAAGGGGGAAGGGAGAACCCTGGGAACGAGCAGAGGGAAGGAAAATGGACAATTACACAACCGTGCTTCTTCAAATGACACCTGATCCCAGCAAACATCTCTAAGACGTGAAAAAACCTTACATTTCCCCACTGCGACTCCAGGTTATTCAGATCTCATCAGAAAAGCTATTTTTAATCATCTTCCCTCGTAGCTGAAGGGAGCAGCCGAGGCCAACCGATCAGGAGGACTCCGTCTGCTTGTCCTTCACTAAACGTACAGGAGCTGAAAATAGGGACCCCCCTACTCCCCCCCCTCTTTGGCTTCGAGGTTATCGGTCGCCGCTCGGGCAGACGCCACGTCGGTCGCAGCTGGATGTTACAGCTGCTTTAAGACAGGGGGTGGGTGAGGGGGGTTCTGCTCGTCGGGGGTTCAGGGGAGCACGATGTGCTGCCTCGATGTCCCCGGCTGATAGGAGCTGAGCCCCCCCCGCCTGCCCGTCCCCACCCGCCCTCGTTCTCTCACTTTCCCAACTGCTCGTTTTTTCCCCCCCCGATATTTATAACTGACCCCGAGGTTACGCCCAGGAGCCCCCCCGGCCGTGCCAGGCAAACAGCTCCCGACCCTGCGCTCTCCCTGCCAAATACCTCAAAAAAGACCCAAAACCAGGAGAGCAGCAAAACCACCGCAAGAATTCGGGAGGAAACCAGAAAAGCTGCCTTTCCCCGCCGTGGCATTGCCGCTGCAGCTCCCGGCAGGCTGCCCAGGCTGGTCACAGACGGGCACTCCCGGAGAGGGACATGGCACGGCCGGAGGAGCCGGGCACCTTCCCACCCCCCACCCCCGCTTCGGGAACCTCCCAACCCCAGCCCAGCCAGTGAAGCGGCCATTTCCCCCTGATTAGTGCCCAATTAGTCTCTAATCCCGCATGTTTGCATATTGTTTAAATCAATACATTAGATTTTATTGCAGACAAAGCGCCACTGAGCATCGCCCTGTTTATTAAAAACAATTAAAGGATGTCGTGCATAACATGAAATTGAAAAAAAAAAATTAGATTGGCACCCATTTTCTTGGTAATTAACAGCTGATGAGCTCCGACAGCAGAGAGCAGCAGGGGGAAGGCAGGAGGGGACCCTCCCTGGAGCCAACCCCCGAGATGATGGCGCAGGGAGCGGGATCACGGAGTAGCTGAAAGTCACCGTCAGAACCCCCCCCGGACCCGTGCTCCTTGCCCAGTGCCACAGGCTGCAGGGACCCCTCTTCGGTGGGGGTCAGCTGGCCCAGGTCGCTGAGTGATGCCCAGGGACCCCAGGCTTCGTTCAGCACTGCAGCACCCCAGGACCCTGCCGGGACCCCCCTTTGCTTAACCCATCACTTACATCTGGATAAACCAGCCTTGGTGTGGTGCCAGGGGCCACGATGGAGGAGTTGCTTAAAAGGAGAGGGGTGCCCCCTGCACCCAGATCAGCCCCCGCTGGCACCCCCCCACGAAGGACAAGAGACCTCCCACTGCCCCCCCCGGCTCCCGGAGCGGCACAGACTCCCGTGGGGTCCCCACGTCCCCTCCCCTCCGCCGCAGAGCCAGCGATGCTGAAGCTGTCACAGCGATTTCTCTGCTCATCTCAAACCTTTCTGCTCCACAAACGCGCACAGACAGACAGCTCAGCGGATAATTGGGGAGACCGGCATCTTTCCCTTTGCGAGGAGCCCTTATCCCCGTGTAGCGCTGCCAAGGGGGGGGGCGGCAGCGGGCAGCCCTCCAGAGGGGTGGGTATGAAATGCCACGGGGGCAGCAGGAGCAAAGGAAGAGGTTGTGACACGGGTGGGCACTGGGGCACAGCTGGATCCGGGTGCTTTAGCCCAACCCTGCCCATCCAGCCTCGGCACAGGGTCTGGGGGAGCGGGGGGGGGGGGGGGGGGGGGGGGGGGGCGGACAGGGGACACACGACAGCTCTTTCTGCTCATTTGGCACGAGGAGGGGGCCAGGTCCTGGTTGCAGGAGCATGAGAACACCCAGAGCAAACTGAGCTCACTTGGGCACCCTCGAAAATCACAGGCAGTAATTAAATCACTCTTGACCCAGTTGGATTTGAACTGGCATCTGCAACATGAAAACATCTTTCATCTGCGGACGCCCCGTGTCTAATCGCTGCTGCACCACAATTCAGCACGAGACAGCACAGATCTGTGATTCGCCGTGCAAGAAAATGCCTAATGAACAAGAATTTGTTTTTAAGTTGGGGGTCTTTCCGGCACAGAGCTAATAAATTGTAATGATACTGATTATCGCATCTGTTTCCCAGCCAAGCCGCTCCACGGCTCTGCTCCTCAAAAATGCAGGAGATTACAGCCTTTGCAGAAATAAGCGATCAGAGAAGCCAGAGGGGGAACGGGGAAGATCGAGCAGCGTCTGCGAGAGCTGCCTTTGATGTGGCTGTAGATGTCAGCACCAGACAGAGACTCCAGCTCTTTGTCTAACTCGATTATTTAATTTAATCCATTGTCTTTAATAAACTCCCCCTCTCCTCCCAAGGCTGCCCTCTCCCTGGGTCGTGCCGGGCTGAACCCATCGCCGGAGCAGCAGCTTGGCCAGGACCAGCCTGGGCAAGGGCTGGGCAAACACCGGGCTGCCCAGGATGGGGCCACGTCTGCCGTGACCACAGGAGCTGCCTTTCCCCAGCACCCAAAGGTGCTGCTTTGGCCAGCGAAGGGCTCTAAGAGGAGCGTGATGGGCTACCAGGCTCTGCCCAGCCCCGCCTGCCCCCTCCAACAGCTTTCCCAGTGCCTGTCCTCAGCCCACCTGGGCAAGGCAGAAAGGCCTGGTGTGCCCCCCCTCGGGACGGTTGGCATTGGGGGGACCAGCCCCTCTCCCCGTGCAAGTGACGTGGTGCCAGGTGGCACTGAGCACCCGCCAGCGGCACGCTCGGTGACCGGCTCGGTGGGGACATGGGCATCGCGTCAGCCCTTCCCAGCTCTAATTTGTGATTTGCAGCCACGTGCTCCCCCCATGCACCCCCCCGTGCTCACGCCTCAGGAGACTGGGAAAGGTTGCCAGTGACAAAGCTGGAAATGACATTTTTTGAACAAAAGCGTGGGGGAGAAGGTCAGCTCTGGAGGAACAGAGCAGGCTGCAGCAGGAGCAGCGTCCTGCCCGGGCAGCGCGGGGCGGGGGGGGGTCCGGGAGGGGGGGGTGAGGGGAGCAGATGCTGCTTGTGATTTCCCCACATCAGCAAATCACAGCCCTGCTCAAGCGGACGCCGGCTTCACCTTGAAGGGCAGAGCAGAGCGTGCGGGGCTGGCACAGGCGGCCCTGGTGCTGGCGGGGGTCGGGGACGGCGCCGCAGGACAGAGAGCGCCCTCACGCACCCCGAGGTTCCTTGGCTGGGAAGGAAACGCATCCCTGGACAGCCTCCCATTGAGCCCCAGCCCGGACCAGGGGGAGAATCTGGAAGCTGCAGGCGGGAATTTATGAGCCCTGTCCCCATTAAAATAGCAGGCGACATTTCCATCTGTCAGTAAACGGTGACAAACAGACGGGCTCCTTCACACACCCCAGACCTCGCTCAAACAAAACCACCACGACAGGATCTGGCGCACAGATGACCATTGCCACGCTAGGAATTTATGGCTCCAGCCTGCCCCGTCTTTAGCAGGAGCAGGTATTTATACAGGCTGATTCCCGGGGGGGGTGCCAACGCCTGGGCACCACAGCCAGAGCCCTGGCACCGACTGCAGCGCCCGGCTGCCCACCCTCTCGCTTTGCTGGGGACGAGCATCCTCCCGACCCAGCTGTGAGCCTGGTCCCGTCTGCACTTTCCTGCCTTTGAGGAAATTTGGTGTTTGGTGGGATTGAATGAGCCGGAGGGGAGCACGGGTCCGGGACCCCCCATTGCAGATGTATCAGAAGCCACCAGTGAGCCCAGCAGGGAAGACACCAGCACCACGACCACCTCGGTACCCGGAGAGCATCATGCTGTGCAGGTGGGACACTGCTGTGACCACCTGTCCCATGAAACGGGGCTGGGGGGGCGCACACAAGGGGGTTTATCATTCTGCCACCCGCTGCTGCTCTGCTATTTGAGTCGCAGATCTCTTTGCCAGCCCTTCAGGTGTCATTAAACAAACATTTCACAACAAAGGACCGGGTTCCAGCCCCTCACTGCTCCTCAGCTCCTGGGGGTCCACACGCTGTGGGTCACAGAGGGGCAGCGAGGCGTGGGGTGCCCAGGAGGGGCTGGCACCCAACAGGCTGTTTTACAGGATTCCAGCCTCTTTCTGCCCTCTCCCCATCCCCTCAGCTCCTCCTCACCCTCACGCCAGATAAAGGCATCCATCAGCCTTTGCAGCTGCCTCCGAAGCTGCCAAGTGCTTCGGAGACCTCAGCTCATTAGCCCAACTGGTAATTAGTCTGTAAGGAAAGAAGGGCAGTTGCCAAATCAGCTGCCCAGCACAGCTCAAAGGGGGCTGCCCCTGGAACCTGCTGCTTCCTGGAGAGGGGGCACAGTGTGCACAGCCAGCGACACCCCCTGTGATGGCAGTGGGGTCCAAGATGGATGCCCCTGGTGGGGACACAGGGCTCTGGGCAGTGTCTGCTCCACCCCCAGGAAGGACAATTCCCTGGATTTGCTGCTGAACGGCCCCCAGGCCCCCGGCTCAGGCGGAGCCGGTCCGTCCTCACAGGTTCCCTGCCTCGACGCAGGAGAAAACCTCGGTTCTTGGTCCCCAAAAGCACTTGTGGGATCATCAGTGCCAGCGGGGTGGGGGACCTCCCCCTCAGAGTTCAAGCAGACCAGCAAGTGACAGATACTCAGGACACAACACAGCGTTCCCACACGCATCCTGGGTCCAACGCACCAAGCCCAGCTTAGCAGCCCCCGAGTGAGGGCAGCCTTTGGGCCACCTCGACCCGAGGGAGGGCTCCTACCTTGGGCTGCTGGCATCTTCCCCTTGTTGAGCTGCTTGAGACGCTTCTGGTGGGACTTGCCGTTGTAGTGGATCTGCGCCTGCGCGGCCGAGTTGAGCTGGATGTTGCAGACCTCGCAGAGCGTGAACGACTGGTGCTTCTTCTCCCGCTTCATGCGCTGCTCAGGCTGGCCCGGTGGGCAACTGGCCGCCTCCACCAGCCGCAGCCCGCTCTCGGGGTTGTGGGACGGGCTCAGGGGCCGCTTCATACCTGCGGGAGGAAGGACAAACCCTCTGTGAGGACAAAGGGACCAGGACTGGGGAGGGATGGCAAGTCACCCAGCACCAGTCCCACATCTATGGGGTGCCCAGAGGGATCTGGGGGGCTCCCCAAGCAAGAGCAACAGCATTTGCATCTCGTCAAGGAGGTGCATTAGGCAAGGTGACGTGAGCAGCAGCATTCCCAGGAGGTTAGTGTTGGAGGAGGGAATAACCCACTTCTTCCAAGTTTCTAGCACTGGACGACACTCCTCGTGCCAGCCAGAGCCGCTCTGCTCAGCCCGAGGCAGAGCTGGGACGGGAACTGACTCTGCAGGAGGAGATTCGACTGGAAGGGCTGCCGTGCTGCCCCACCGCCCCTCAGCCCAGCCCCACTGCAGCAGGGGGGGAGACTGGCACCTCAAGCACCTTCTTGCCTACATTAACCTTCTTCTGAACATTGGGGTCTGCAGGACCGACCCCCATCAGCAGCGCCTCCCCAGCCCGCACCAGGAGCCTACGTGGAGGAGCCACCCACAGCAGGGGCTGGGGTCAGCTGGGGACAGCCATCCTGCAGCCAGCGCCTCGCAGACACACTGTCCCCACCACCCAGCTCCCGCAGAGCGACCCCTGACCAGGAGCTGGTGGGACATCCCGAACTGAGCCTCGGAGAGGCGTGAAGGTCACCCGAGCCCTGTGATCCAGTTACCACCTCGGAGCCCGCAGCTGCTGGTTACAAATGCACCCTGTGCTGAGACACCCCGGGGCCACCCACAGGGATGGGGGGTCTGAAGGCGTCCCCACTGACTGGTCAGGGTGGCACAGGCACCGCATGGGGGTCCATCTCCACACACTCAGGCATCAGGGACCAGACCAGAGGCTTCGGTCCATGCCCTGGGCAGCCTGAAACACCATCACCATCCCTGCCTGACGTGGAGTCCTGGAAAGCCTCACCCATCAGCCCCAGAGGCTGCTCCAGATGGGGGTGGGACCCCATGCACCCCCTCGGACACAGACCAGTCCCGCACCCACCGGGAGCTCATCATCCCTGCGGGATGGACGGATGGATGCTGCGGGAGGGGACCGAGCTCCTGTGGGCTCCTTTCTGGGGTAAACCCTGCAATTTCTCCCCAAAGACAATAGATGGCAACTCGAGCGCCCCAAGAATTGCCCCCGGTTCCCCAGCACAGAACCCGGTGTGGGTGGATTCGGTGGGGGCTGACCCCTTGCTCCCCAGCACCCGCTGGGGGGGGCTCCGGGAGCTGCAGCCCCGGCCGCGGCCCCGCGGTGGCGCAGACGCTCCGCCGCGGTCCCCGCCAACCGGAGCGGGGCGGGGGGCGCCGGGGCAGCCCCGGTCTGTTGGGAAGTGGGGGGGGTTCCGAAAAGCCGTGCCCGGACCCGCGGGGCGGGGAGGGGTGGCTCCGCGGAGAGGGGGCTGGGGGGAGCAGCAGCGGGGACCCCCCGCCCCGGTGTGCGGGTGCGCTCCCCCCCACCCACTCGTGCAGTGGGAGCCCCGCCCTCGGTGGGTTCGGGCACTTTCAAGGTGCCAGATGCATCTCGGTCTTCCCAGCTCACTGGAGGAGACAGAACACACCCCCCCCCCCTAAAAGTTATATTTAGCAAAAAGTAGTGGAAGATTTTTTTCCCCAAGCTGTTAATTGAGCCGGTGGCGAAAGCCCAGACCTGCAGGGATGGAGGGTGACACCGCAGGGATGTCACCACCCCACACCCACTGCAGCGCTCCTCACCCTCTCCTGAAGGAATCAACATCATTTTGGCCCAGGGAGGGGGCTCACAGGGGGGGACAGGCCAGGACATGAACGATCTGCCCCAACAGCCCATGCATTGGGCAGAAGGTTGGAGCAGCCACCAACAGCCCCTTCCAGCCTAAATTACTGCACAGTTCACCAAAAACATCAGCATAAGAGCCTCAAACTCCTGCTTCACCAGTTAATAAGCAGTGTGGCTAAAAGGAACTTTACATTAAAGTAAATTAATGCTCCTGCCGGTGCAGCAGCCGGAGGGAGAGCGAGGAGCTCAGCAGCAGAGCTGCCCCCAAGGACCCCACCTGTGGCCATTCCCCAAAATCAGCGGCGATCGATGCCCAGTCGCACTCGGTCGGGCAGGGAGCCCCGCGGGACTGCGAGGAGAGGGCCTTTACCAGAATAACCATTAGCGGAGCAGCCGGAAAGAAGATCTGGGAGACACTCAACATTGGGAATGTGAAAGAGGCCTCGGGGACGCAGCGGGACACGTGGAGCAGAGGCAGGTCCCCGGCTGCCCTTGGCATCCTCCCCCTCCCCGGGTATTTTTAATGCAATTGCATCCCGGGATGTGGCGCTAAAATTGGAACATTATGTGGACAAAGTATCCCAAAAGTCTCCCTTGTCTTAAAAAAAAAAGAACTGCTGTTGCTTTGATTAGAGTGAGCCTCCCTGTCCTGGCTCTGGTTGCAGAGTTTAAAAGGTTTGTCCTAATTGCACTCACACTTGTCCCATTCACTTAATTTCTGCTGCGCCTGTTTTGCTTCTCAGGTGTCGGGAGGTGAATTGGGTGATTTGTGGCAGGGACAGGTCACTGCACACATGGGGGCCACGGCCCCTGACTGAGAGCTACTTTGGGGCAGATTTCAGCAAGCACCAAGGATCTCTGGGGGGCTGCTCAGCACCCAGTACCTCAGCATGGGCCCCTACTAGGGCTGAGGTCCCCCAAGAGGTCCTCTCCTCAGACAGCCCAGCCCTCACCCTGTCTCCAAAATGGCCATTGTACACATAGTGCCCACACAAGGGAAGGGGAGGGGGAAACTGAGGCACAGTGAAGATTAAATGGCACCCTGCACACCCCCAAGGTGACCCAGGGGCCAAACCCAGCACCAAGCCCAGGGTCATCACATCCCAAATCCACTGTGCTCATCCCACTCTGGGGTCGATGTAGCCAAGCTTTTGTCTTCTCCATGAAGAACCACGAGCAACCTCATCTTTTGGGTGACTCTTCCCAAGAGGTGCAGGGCTCCACTGGGATGATGGGGCTGAGCTGCCACTCACCCACCCCTGCCCAGATTTCACCTGACAGATCAGCACCAGTGACGCTCCCAGACCCACAATACCCCCCCCTCCACCTGCTCTTCTTGTTGCCCTTCACTGGGAGTCACAGAGGGCTCCTTTGGCTGCCCACGTGGGGCCAAGGGCTCCTGCGGGTGTGAAAAGCTCCCGACAGATGTCCAAATCTCTCTGAAATTAAAGAAGGTCAGAGCAGCCTGGGTGTCACGGCAGCAGCGAGCGCTGGGTCAAAGCACCCACCCTCCCAGGGTGCACTGCCCACCCGGCACAGTGAGACCCCAGCCCAGCCACCACCGGTCCCCAAGCCCTGGACACCCCCCAGACACATGACCCAGGGCTGCAGCTCCGGAGGCCAAAGGGGCTTTTCCCCTCTAGTCCTCAACTGCTTTTACCATTCATAACCGCTTGGAATAACAAGTTGATCCTGGGAATGCTGTCCCCTCCTTCCCCATCAATCCCAGCAGCCAGAGTGGTGTCCCCAGCTGAGCAGCACAGCCCAGTCCATCATTTTAAGGTCAGTTTTATACTTTTGTACAGTAGCCCATAACTTCACGTCTCTCCCCCTCTCTCTCTCTTTTTTTCTTTATCACCACCATAAACATGTTGCAAAAGGCTGTAAAGTACAGACAAATGTTAAAGAGAATCTAAAAATCCAGGCATTAAACACCTGAAATAAGGAAGGCTCTGGTTTATAGAGGGTGCGTGACAGCAGAACCTTCCACAGAGCATCCCAGGGGCTGGAAGGGAAGCAGCAGATCAAGGCTGTGCTGGGCAAGGACATGACACTTCATCTGCTCCAGGACCTCAGCAGAGGCCACTCTGTTCCCTGACCCCCCCAGTTCAGCCCCCAGGGACCACACTTCCCCACCCATAGCGATTTCTCCTCCCAGGAGCCAGGTCAGATCCATTTGCAGCAGGGGCCTGGGCAGTGGGACAGGGATGCTGCATCCCTGGTCACCAGGGCAACCCCTGCCTTGATGCCACAGCCCAAATGAACGTCAGCCCTGGGAGAACCCTAACCAGTCCCCTGAGCCCCCGGGGCCTGTTCTTGGCACCCACATGGCAGTAAGATCCCATTTCCCAAGAACCTAGTCCCAAGAACCCTTTTCAGGCACAGAGCTGGTCCCTGCCCTGTGGTCCCCTCTGCAGGGGACATCCTGGGGAGCTGCTCTGCGCAGTCAAGGGATGAGTTTCTGAAGAAGCCCTGGGACATCCTCCTTTTCACCTCCTAAATGTGAGCCAAACTCTTCAGAAACTGTAACTCCCCACACAGGCTGAAGACCTGACATATTCTGGGAGCTGCCCACACACCCCATGGCCAGGGGGACACAGCATCCCAAGCCCCCGTCACTGAGTCACATCTCGGTGAGCCCCTGGGCTGTCCAGGTGGACCATGCAGTGACCCGTGCCACAGTTGGTCACCTTCTTCTGCACAGCCCTGCCAGGAGGTTGCGGGTGACAGCAGCCCCCGTCGCCGGCAGGGAGGAGCGAGGGGGATTAGTGGGGGCGATGCCAGCAGACATCTGCAGCGTGCTGACACATTTACACACCCTCAGCCGGCAAAGGAGGAGCTGGAGCTCAGGGCACGTGGGAGACGTCTTGGGTACCCACCCACCCTCCATGCTGGGGCCCCCCAAATCTCCAAATAGCTGCTCTGTGGCCAGGGGAACAGGCTGGCACCCAGAAAAGCCATGTTGGGTCATTTACCTCAATTCTGATGCTCCAGATAAGAAACCCCACAAGGCTGGCACAGGGAGCAGTTAAACTCAGCCCAGCCAGAGGTTTCTGTGCTGATGCAGCCCAAGACCTGCCTGGGGTCCTTCTCCCGGTCCCACCCCAACAGGGACCCCCAGGCTCCCTCCTGCCATTGGCACCAATTTGTGTCCCACGGGGCCAGAACCTGCACCCAAGTAAAACTGCCTTTGCCACGGAGCTCAAGCAGCATCAAAATCTCTAGTTGGCAGATCTGTCCCATTGACCCATGTGGAATCAGGGATAGCATGTCCTGAATGGACCTAAAGTCAGGATGAACTCGCTGAGAGAGCAAGAAATTTAAAGAAAAAAAAACAACACAAAAAAATTCACGTGATTCCACAACTCTGACTCCACTTTCCTTGTCTCTGGTTGAGTGCCCGCAAGAGTAAATACAAGCAATGGAAATATAAAAATTAGTATGAAAGTCGCCACCAACAGCTGTCACAAAACTCACGTGAACCCCTCGAGCAAGGACCTTACCTGCAGCGGCCCTGTTTGCATTTCCCAGGAGCCACGGGAAAAGCAGAAAATCCCCCTGACCCTCACCCAGGCACAACCCCAGTCACTGCACCCACTCCCTCAGCCTCCACTTTGCTACTGGAACCCACCACTGGAGCTGACAGCATTTCCCCAGGAAAACTGGCTGGAATGAGTAAATTACCCAGGAGTTATCCCACGCGTGGGGGTGTAAATCTCAGCAGAAGGGCTGGTCGAGTCCTGCAGCAGCTCCACGACCCTGTCACTGCCATGCACAGAGACCGGGCAGGTATTTGCACCGGGACCCCCAGCTGTGCCCACCCTCCGGAGCCCCTCAAGGAGCCCTTGACACCCCCCCGCCCCGGGGCACAGAGGAGCCCAGCTGGGGGTGGCAGCCACCCTGTCCTTCTGTCACACAGACCCTCACCACCAGCATTTCCAGCCCATGGGGGCTCAGGACGAAGTGACACCGAAGGGGCAGCGCTGGGTGCCCCCAGCCCAGCGCAGGGAGGCTCTTACCTGGTGGCCAGCAACGGGAGCGTGGAAGGTGCCCTGAGCAGCCGCCGAGCCTGTGTGCCCGGGGGCACCGCAGACACCCCTGCACCCACAGAGTTTCCGACGCTGGTCTCGTATTTCAAGGAGCTTTTCAAACACGGTTCGATCGCCACTAAATCAGCCCTCATCAGCAGCCTCCGGCCAGGGCGAGCAGTGCCGGCGGCTCAGCAGGTTCCCGAAAAACGCCCAGCGTCACACAGGGCAGCCGGTGCCAGCTGGCAGAGCCTGCGCCCGAGGGGCTGCTGCCAGCAAAGAGCAGGCCAGTGCCCCCGATGTGGGCTCTGCCAGGGAGGGGGGAGCCCCACAGGGCTGCCCCTGAAGTTGGACCCACAAAATTCCCCAGGGAACTTCATAAGGAGGCACCAGCCGCTGGCAGAGGGGCGTGAAGGGAACCGGCCCCAGCTGTGGTGGGCACACAGGGGCTCTGTCCCCTGGGATGGAGGTGGCCCAGGAGACTCGCTATGACATCAGGAGATGCTCTGACCTCCCGGACTAAGAACTGAGCAGACACGGGCAGACCACAGATTTCAGAGGGCCGTGGCCATGCCCACACTTTCACAGCATTGAACCGACCCCCTTGTTCCCTCCCCGGGCCCAACATATGCTCTGCTAATGCCAGAGCGAGGCACATAGTAGAATCAGTCCATAAATCAGAGCAAGGGTTAGTGTCAGCCAGTTCCCAGGGCTGGAGGCTGGCTCCTGGCACAGGGACCAGGGGGCTCATGCCATCCTCAGACCCTGGGTCTGACTCTCAGATCCTCCCTGGGGTCCCCCCTCAGCCCCTTTCCCCCCAGCTGAAGGGCAGTGGGACACCCTGCAGCACCCGGGCACACAGAGGGCATTGCAGGGGCACGGCGGTGCTGCGGTGCCTGTCCTCTCCTTCGCACATCAGGGATCATTAGCGCCGCAGGGCTGCGTGTCCCCTGAATCAGCAGATCCAGCCCCGCTCCCGAGCAGCGAGGACGGCTAAATACCGAGCACAAGGAGACACTGGGGAGGGAACAACAGCACTTTGCTGCAGCGGCGCAGAGAACATCCCCTTCTGCCCCAGGAAGCTGGGAACTGCCTCTGAGCTCCCACTCCAGGGTCCTGCATCCCTCAGCTCCTAACACTGCCTCTGTAACACGCTGGTCAATCATCTTCAGCAGGGACCAAACGGGCAGAACGTGGTGTAAAGAGAGAGAACCAGCAGTGGTGGCACAGCCAGGGTGTACAGACTGCATCTCTTTAGGATGATAGATGAGATGGTGCCGGCTCTGGGGATCACACTGTCCTGGGCACGCACCATGGCCAGGTCCTGTCCCTCCCTGGGGGGGCTCCTGGCAGCGACCCACCCGCTCTCGCACCAGCAGAGGGACAGGCAAAGCAAACATGGGCAGGGAGTGTGACATTCTGTCCCCGGGGGCTCAGCTGTAAATGTTAGCACAGCGCGAGGGAGCAGCAGGAGAGGAAAGACTGAGGCGCCTGCGATTCATCATCCCAAGTGGCTGCCGCTCCACACGCTGCCAGCTGCGGAACGCCTGGCACGGGGCTGGCCAGATCACAAAACCCTTCAGGTTTGGTATGATCAGCACAAGATTAGGGCAGAGCCACCACGTCCGAGCCCGCAGCGAGCCGAGGCTGTGCCTGCCCTTGGTGCATCCCCCCAGCATCGAGCCCCTCACATGATACTGGGCACAAGGAGTGCACAGAGCTCCCCAAGGATGCGGGCGGGCAGGGGACCTGTCTGGGCTGGCATCATCCAGGGTAGGAAGGAGCTGGTGAGGTGAGGGTCTGAAGGGTCATGGTGGGAGAGGAATAGACCAAGCAGCTTGGCCAAGTTTTGGGGAGAAGGCGTGGGTGTCCCCTGGGGCAGCTGTCAGAGGAGCGGTGCCCAGCCGAAGGGACGAGGCTCTGGCTGCCCCCCCAGCTCCACACCATTCATCTCTCAAAATAGCCCTGTGGAGCGCAACCCGATGCAGCCACGGGGCACATCTTGGCCTCGCTGCCTCTCCCCCATCGCTACAACGGGGTTTCTCCAAATCCCCCTGAAATCAAATCCAGACACCACTTGCAAGATGGCACCGTCCCCTTTGGGCATAGAGCTGCTCCTGTCACCCCAGCAGAGCCCCATCCCTTGCAGCAACTCACCCAGACCCATAAACAAGGAGGTGATGCCACATGAGGGGCGTGTTTTTGGTACCGGGGCTCCCCATCCCTTCTGCGCAGCTTGAGGGAACCCCTGTCCCAACGCAGACCCCCACTGGTCTCCTCTCTGGACTCGCAGCAACTATCTCCTCTTGGGAAACAAACCCCAGAGAAACACTTTATGCCACGGGGAGGGGTCCAAGCCCTGGCAGCACCGTGTGCCCATCGCTGCTGCTGCACGGGCAAGTCCCGGACTGACCGCGCGCGCAGGACTCAGCGCGAGATTATCACATTAAACACTGAAAGCCCCAGTTTAGAGAGCCCCGGCCAGTGCTGCTCTCTTGGCAAAGCCCAGCTGAATGGGGTACAGCTGGGTTTGTGTCCAAGCCACAGAAGGAGAAGGCAAAGCTTGGAGGCACCGCCAGACCAGGCTGTTCCCAAGCAAGAGAGACCCTTCCCCAGGGCAGGCACCCCAGGCCCCCCAGCAAGATGGGGCCACAGCCCCATGCCCAAACCCAGCACCCAGTGAGGAGCTGCCAGCTCCTGAGGAGCCATCACTGCCACCGAAGGCTGGGCCAGTAGTGGCCACTACTGGAAGAACGAAGCCACCAGCGTCACGGTGGTGGCGATCACATTCCCCCACCCACACATGTCCCCAGGCAGCAGAGGTGGGGACACTCACCACAATGACTTACTGTGATGAAGGGGGGTCCCAGCAGCAAAGATGGGCAGGGTCTTCCCTCCCAGCTCCCCTCAATCCCACATCTGGGCCAGCAGCTTTTTGGGGCAGAAACAGGCTTTTAAGTGTGTTTGTTGATGGCTGCTGGCTAACACAGGAGACCTCCAATTTAAGACAGAGCTCTTGCAGGATACTGTATTACAACTTAAATTAAATATTTCATAGTGCTAAGCAAGTGACATTTGAAATCCAGTCATCGCAGGGGTATCAAATAAAGATATTTGCAACAGGAGCTGCTCAAATCCGTGCAGTGCTTTGGATCACTCCACCAAAACAAGCCCATTGCTTTATTAAAATAAAAGTTACCAAACACCTGATCTCCTGGAGGCAGCTCTGGAGCCCACGCAGTGGGGCTCAGCAGATCGGGGGCAGTGAATAAGCTGAGCCCTGTGACCCACCAGCCTGCCATTGAAGTTCAGCTCTGAAAGCTATTTTCATTAAAAAGTTAAGACTGTCAAGTGATCTTGCATCGCTTCTGCCTTCTGGACCTGCATTGACCACGCGTTGTGTATTTTTTAAGTGGCAGCACTGAAACACCCGTGTCTCAACGTGTCCCACGCTTGAAAGAGCTCAGACTCCAGAGGGAGCTGCACCAAACACCACCAACACTAAAGCAAGTTCCTCCCAGCCATGGGGACCCCCCCTGTGAAACAGCACATAGAATCATTTCAGTTGGAAAAGACCCTTGGGATCATCGAGTCCAACCATCTACCCCACTCTACAAAGTTCTCCCACCATCATATCCCCCAACACCACATCTAAATGACTCTTAAAAACTTCCAGGGATGGTGACTCAGCCCCCTCCCTGGGCAGACTGTTCTAATGCCCGACCACTCTTTCTGTGAAAAATTCTTTCTTAATGTTCAGTCTAAACCTTCTCTGTTGGAGCTTGAAGCCATTCCCTCTCATTCTGTCACTAATTACCCGAAAGAAGAGACTAGCACCAACCTCTCTACAGTGTCCTTTCAAGTAGCTGTAGAGAGTGATGAGGTCTCCCCTCAGCCTCCTCTTCCTCAAACTAAACAGCCCCAGCTCCTTCAACTGCTCTTCATACAATTTGCTCTCCAGGCCCTTCACCAGCTTCGTTGCCTCCTCTGCCCTGGATCCAGCACCTCGAGATCTCTCTTGTATTGAGGTGCCCAGAATAGGACACAACGCTCCAGGTGTGGCCTCCCCAGTGCTGAGTCCAGGGGGACAATCACCACCCGACTTCTGCTGGTCACATTAGGACCTACCTGAGGGTGGCAGAGGGCTGGGCTGGCAGAGAGCAAAGCCATCCCTGCCCAGGAATGCCAGCGTGCAGGAGCAGGGGTGCAGGAGCAGGGACACCAGGCAGAAGGCTCCTCCAAACCATCCAAAGCTGCTCCCAGCCCCTTTTTATCACCTTCCCAAACTCAGCCCAGCTGGGGCTGCCCGTGGGCTGGGTGCACCCTCCTCCGGCAGCTGGTGGTGAGGGATTAATCACAGCAGAGAGAAGGCAAAGCACCTGCCAGAAATCAAACCTGTGTCCAAACAGACCCCTCAGACACGAGTCCATGAATTGGTTCAGTTCTGGCAAATGCCTGATTTGCTTCCCCAGTGAAACAATGTTTGCTGTATAAAAACACATGTTGTAAACAAAACTTTGTCAAAGTAGATCAAAACAACTATTCGTTAATTTCCCTAAGAAGTGCTTGGACAGGTAAAGGCTGGAGTAGGACGTTCTGCACTGGTCAGAGCAGCTCTGACAGAGTCCAGGCACCAGGATGGGGCTCAACGATGACGAATGTGTGTTCAGGGGCAAATCTGGGGAGAATTTCCTTCCCAACACACGGATCAGCCCCAGCAGCTTCAGTGGGAACAAAAGCACCCCTGGTGCTTTGTCACCGGCACCACTGTCGGGTCTGCCCACTGGCCACTGGCTACCAGGCCCTGAGCTTTGGAAAGGAGGGACTGAGAGAGGAAAATTCAGCAGAAGGAGCCACTCTCTGCTGAGCCGCCCCGGCAGGGTCTGCCCCAGATCTGCAGCGCTTGTAGAGCTTGAAAAAGCATCTCCAGCTGAAAGGCAGATGACAAGTAAAAAGAACCCCGAATTTATTGTTTTCTGAGAATTTAGAGTGGGAGGAAGGAAAATGGGACGACCCATGATTTTTTAATGTCTGCAGTTGGCAGTTCCATATTTAATGTGACAGCATCCCTTTAAGAAAAATATGTTCATACACAGAAAAGAAAATAAACTGGCAAAGCAATTTGCTTTCAAGCCATCCTGACAGTGCCCCACACAAACACTTCACCGCAGCCCTGGCTGAGCTGCAGTGGCCAGTGCTCTGTGCTGGGCAGCAGATAATCTCAGAGTTTAAGGATGCTTCACTGGTTGACAAGCCCATCTGCTAATACTAGGAGCAGTAATTTATCCCAGAAACGGTACAAAGGAAGAGTGGAAGAAATAATTCATTGTGTGTGAGACGAGGAGGAGACGCGCTGTCGTGTTATCTCACTGACAACCCCACAACACAAACAGCGGTGCTTGTTACGGAGTCTGAACCCGGCACCATCAAAAGGGTTTCTTCATTCGGGGTAGGAAAGGGAAAAAAAACCAAACCAAAACAAAATTAAAAAAAACAACAAGAAAGGAAGGAAGGAAAAGGAGAGCTAAATCAAAGCTTGTGCTTAGCATTTCTTATGAAAGAAACTTGTGAGAGATGCTTTCTGCAGAGCAATTACTCACCGGGATCTGAGGCAGGAGCCGCCGCTGCCGTCCCTCCCGGGGCCGCGGGAGCACCAGCCCCTCCATGGCCTTTGGTCCCCGCTCGGGGCAGCGTGGAGGGGACACGGCCGAGCTGGCAGTGCCAGCAGGAAGGATGGGGCCGTGGAAGTCAAAGAGCGAAGGCACCAGAGCCACGGGGAGGAGAGGATCCAGAATCTGGGATCCAAAACCACCCCTCGCAGCCTGGTCTCACACCGGGGCAAGAGGGACCACGGTCCCCTGAAGCCTGTTACCCCCAGACGAGCCATGGCAACATACATCCACATAATAGTACATCCCCATACTATTTTTGCAACCTTTTATTTGTTTATAGAATTTTCAAGGTGTTTATCAAACCCCCGCCCAGAAGCCCTTTCTGAGGACCAGGCTAATTGTCCCCCACCCCAGCTCAGCCCTTACCTGGGCTGCTCACAGGAGGGGGAGCTCTGCCACCATCCTCTTATTTGGTTTTACTCATTTTTGTTAAATGTCAGCTACCAGTTTTCATCAAATTTTGCAGCTTTTGCTGGCTTCTCCCTGCCCTCCCCAGGCAAGAAGCTCCCCCACCAGGGCTTTGCTTCAGCCCAGAACCAAGGGCATTTGTGTGGATCTGGAAGGATTATTGAGCCGGGGCAAAACCTTGGGGGTGTCAGAATGGCTCTGCCTCGGGGCGGCCAGGGAGAAACACGGAGACATTCCCAGGATGCACGTTGGAATGTAGGAGTACCTCAGGTCCTTCAAGCCCCTGAAGCCTCCAGCCTGCCCGGGGTGGTCCCACAGCCCGGGGGTGGCACAGCACGCCAGACCCCCCCCAGCCTGGTGGCAGCGAGGACCAGGAGGTGCCACCAAGGGACTCCCCAAGAGCAATGGGACACAAGGGTCCCATCCCAGTGCCGTGCGAGCCGGAGCTGTGCGGCAGGAGCCCTGGCCTTCAGCCTCCCCCCTCATCTTCTGATGCTGACTCATCTGCGAACCGCTGGGACGCCGTCACTGGCAGGCAGGGAAATTAAATGGGACAGATGGTAATTAATTGTCCATGTCTTTCAGTGTCTCCTGGACATGGACTAACAAACTTACACGTTACTCACTGCCTAGAGGACAGAAGGAAGAGGAAAAGGGTTTTACAGCTCGGGTTTAATCAGTTCAGTGATAAGTGTGGCCTAAATTAGTCACCTCCTCTCTGCCCGCTGCTGTGGTTTCTGGGGTTATCTCCGGGCTCGGTGGCCCGTGGCTCCCACGAGCTGCCTGGACTCACTGCCCAGAGTCTGCAGCACCAGGATGAAGTTGTGGGAAGCATGAGCATCCCTCACTGTAGAGAGGCAGCCCGTGCCAGGACAGAGGCACGTCCAATCGGACAATTGGACAGAAGTGTCCAATTAAACGGAAGGACCTTTGCTCTGAGAAGGCCAGGAGGCAGCGAGTGGCGGCTGCCAGCGCAGGTGGTGGCTCTAATATTTATTTGGGCAACACCATTAATGTTATTTAATGAGCTCTAGTGGGTTGGCTTTCCTGTTTGAAAGGAATTTGTAAATGGATGCATGAAAAGTTACTTGTCTCCCTGCTGGGGCAAACACGTGGACACAGGCTGTGAGCAGCCGGCCCTGGGCACGCAGAGCCACACATGGTATGTGCCACAGCTGGCCCTGGGCACACGGCAGGGGAGGCTCCAGACAGGTTTTTAATGGCCACACACTCAGGTCCCATTTCAGGCTGGGCTGGCACAGGAGGGACCAGTGACAGGACTGGGACTCACACTGGCACTTGGTGGAATTTTGCCCATCCCCATTGGGTGCCAGCCCAGGGTGCCCCGGGGCCACAGCCCTGCACCCGCTCTGTACCACCCATCACTGCCCCATGGCCAGGAGAGAGCTGGAGCAGTTACGGGGTCCCCACAGGGCACTGGGGTGCCCACAGGAGCCTCGCTCAGCCCCGCACAAGCCAAGGCAGCACACATTGGCTCCGGGAAAGATCTCCCTCCTCTGCCACTCACCCACCTCCCACACCGCCCCACACGCGTGGCACTGCCAGCCCTGCCACTGCAGGGGCCACCTTGTGTCACCGGAGGGTGCCGGGCACAGGGGGGATGGCAGGGCTGGGCACAGATGGGGAGCTCAGATTGAGCCCCAGGCACAGCTGAGGAGCAGCACGGGAGCCACAGCCAGAGGAGAGTCCCGTTCTTCCACAGGGGCATTGCCAGGGTGAAGGGTGGGATTCCTGCAGCTGGGTGCCAGACACAGCCTGGTGCTCGGCACTGCCTGCCAGCGAATGCCAGACGACGGGAAACGCGGGTGGTGAGGTGGCCCCAGGCAGAGGCGCTGGCAAGTCCCCCTCCTGGGACACATGGCTGCCAGACAGCCCAGCCCAGCTGTGCCAAGGGTCCCAGCATGTTCCTGAGAGGGCACGGTGCCACCGTCACAGACGGGCACGGGGGAGGCAGCCAAGGCACGGTGCCGTCTTGGGGGACGGGAACCCCAGCAGCCAGGGCTCATGGCTGCCCCAGGGACAGCCTGGAGAGGGGCTCCTCCTTTCAGCCCCCCCCTCACTGCCTGCAGCCCTGCCTGTGAACCGGGCGGGCGGCCGCAGCATCACCCAGTGGAGACACGCAGCATGCCAGCCCTGTGCCGGGCAGCGAGCCCCACAGTGCCCCTGCCCCACATGAGCCCCACAGCGCCCCTGCCCCACAAGCACCCCACCGAGCCACATGCTCCCCCAGCACCAACCGTGGCCACCCAGGTCCCCCCGGGCTGGTGGGGAGGCGAGGGGAGGGCAGCGGGGAAAGGCTGCTGGGTGCTGGCAGCTGGCGAGAGGCGGAGGCGTTGCTGTTATGAAAACATGCGAGGGCTGTGTCTGAAAACATTGCGAGGAGCCAGCGACATAAATAGGCCCTTTATGGCTCTTCCCTGCTCTAAGACAGGCCCTTTCACATGCACTTGGCTCCGGCACGGCGGGGTTACTCGGCTAAAAGAGCTCTTCGTGTTGGGTGCTGGGGGGAGGAGGGGGGGTCAGGGAGGAACTGGTACTGGGGGGGGGGGGGTTTAACGTGCCCAGCCCAGCCCCACCACAGCAGCACCCACCCAGGATGGGAGAAAAGCTGGTTTGGAGAAGGTCAGGGGACAGCAGCGATGGGGACGGCCAGCTCCAGCACCAAGAGAGCCCGATGGGCATCGGGGATACCAGGGGTGCCCAGCCAGGACCATCCCCTGACTGCCCTGCAGCATCCCTCATGGTAACGCTGGGCTCCAGCACGGGACACCCCCTGTGCCAGCCAGTCCCCTCCAGCCCAGGTGGCACAGGATGAGCAGATTAAGGAGCATCCATAGCCAAATCCCACGCTGTTTTGTACCAAACCCAGAGAGGTCCCTGCTCCACACACAGATGTGATTCAAAGGCTCCAGCCTGCCCCACAGCTCCCCTCTCCCCACAGCAACCACCGGGTCCGTGCTCTGCTGCTGCCTGCTCCCAGCCCCACAGGCTCCCTGGAAATGGGGCTATTTCTGCCTGGAGGCTCCAGCACTGTGACACCCCCAGCCCCCCCAGCGGGCACGGGCAGGCAGCACCGGTGCCAGCATCTGTCTCTCCACAGCCTCAAACGTGTCGACACCTGAGCAACAATCTCTTCCCTCATTTCCGAGGGGCAAATGGCAGAGCAAAGCACATGGCAGTGCCCAGGAGAAGGTGCTGGCTGGCAGCCCGGGTGGGAGGAGGGCAAGAGGCGGGCTTTGCTTTCTGAGTCCCAGGATCTCAGACCTGCCACCACCACGGTCACCCAACCACAGCTCCAACCCCAGCACCCCTCACCGAGCAGGGGGTGCTCCCACGGACCAGCGCCCCACAGAAAAGCAGCTCATGTCCCCAACTGCAGTGCCCATGGAGAGGGGCAGGGACCAGGATGCAGTGCCCAGTGCCACCATGGGACATGGGCTCTGCTGCCACCACCTCCACGGGGAGCAACACCCCGGTGCCGCAGCACGTGGGGACTATTAATCAATGGTTTTGTTAGGAAGTCATCATTAATTGAGCACCTCTGGTGGCCGCAGAGCCCGATGATCCATCTGGTGTCGGAAGCTGCGCGTGCAGCAGCAGCAGCACTTTATTTCTTTTGGCCGCATCCATTTAATGTGATTACCATGCGGTTTGTGCCCCCTCAGCAGCAAACGTCCCCCCAGTGTGGGAAGGCTGGTGACTAAAGCAGCGGGTGAATGATTAGTGACTCAGCGGATAATTTTGTTCATCTCGTGGCTTTTTTTAGCACGGGGCGGACAGAGCTCGCACAGCAAACCCTCGCCTGGCACCGCCACCGCTGCCACCCCCCAGCGTCCCCACGTCATGTTGCCCACCTGGGGCTGGGGAGATTCTGCGGACACAGCTCTCCTCAGGAAAATGGGCAGTGCTGCCAAGGGCTTTGGCTCTTTCTTAATTGTCCCTAATATTTTTTTTCTTTATGGCCCAGGAAAAGGCAAGGGCAGTGTGAGAGCCCCCGTGAGCCGGGAGGTGCGGGCAGCGTGGGCAGCTCTCACTGCGCAGTTCATGCCACGCTGGGCTGACCCAGCAGCAGCTTTTGTCAAGAGCAGAGCACTAAGCTCTTCTCTCAGTGGTAACTGCTGTCTGAAAACACCAGGTGCTGGCTCAAATTAAGAAGCTTCGAGCTGAAATTGTGCTGCCAAAGAAGCCAATGCCGGGGTGAGCGTTGTCAGAGAGAGACCCTCTGCCCGTGCCATCCGCAGCACCACGGGGACACCGGCCCTGCCCCGACTGCCCTGGCAGCTTGAGGACCACGCAAATGGCCACGTCTGGGTGGGCTGGGGATGGTGACAGGGATGTGTCGTGAATTTCTTCCCATCTCTGTAAAGAGATGCCAGAGCATGTCAGCCGTCCCAGAGTCCCAGAGCCGGGTCCAGCCCTGGGTGGCTCCCTGCCTGGAAGTGCAGACCCAGTTGCTGGTGCCCCCAGTCCCCTGGGTGACCAGTGCAGAAGCAGAGGTCAAGGTCTATGTGACCATCACCTCACCTGCACTGATCCCCCTCCATCTCAGCTCAACCATCCCCAGGTCCCCCCTGTGCCACCTCCCTGGATCAGGATCACTGACAGATACTCCCTACACCAGTGAGACCAGTGAGACCAGTGCAACCAGGGCTTCCCCTGGGGAGCTGCTGGTGTTAATGGCAGATGGTCACCCAGGGCTGGACTGAAGGGCTGGACCAACACAGCTCCAGAGCAGCTCCTGGGGGGAGGCAGCCCCAGCCACGGCGGGGACAGGGAATTGCTGCCTCCCTAAAGCAGCTTCGCTCTCGCTCTCTCTTTAATGATTTCCCAGCTGCTTCCCCATTTTAGCTGATAATGGGACTTCACTCTCTATCTGGGTTTGAGAGTTGCTTGCCTTGTTCAAGCTGAAGAAAATCAATTCCCCTCTCACTCAAGTCTTTCCAAGACAGATGAACTGAAGATCGCGCCTGCCTGAGCAAAATATTTATTCAGTCTGGGAACAGATTTACTTTTGAACCTTCTATAAATACAGCTGAGGGCCCCAATTTAATCCCTTACCAGAAGACCTAATTTTATTTGTTTTATGTTTTATAAAATCCTCCCTTTTCCAGTGCCTTGTCAGCAGGTGAAGAAAGGCAGAGATTTTGGCACCCTCCTCAGCGATGGGCAGAGGGCTCCAACTGTGGCCGCCGTGGCCTCCTCTGGCCCCACTCCAGCAGCTCCATCTCTTCTGCTGTTGGTGGCCCCAGAGCTGGAGGCAGCACTGGGTGAGGGGGGGTCTCCCTGGAGCGGAGCAGAGGGGCAGAATCCTCCCCCCCTGCCCTGCTGCCCATGCTGCTGGGGATGCAGCCCAGGGTGCGGGGGGTTTCTGGGCTACCAGCCCACATTGCCAGCTCATGGCCAGCTTTTCACCCCCACCCCCTCAGCCCCAGTCCCTGCCAGTGCCAACGGAGCAGCACAAATAATCTCCCCTCTGTGTCTGGCCAGGGATGTGAGATACTGACACGGATTAAAGAGCTGGGGTGTCTGTCCCAGGTCCCCTCCCTGAGCTCCACAGTAGCCCCGCAGCCAGGGGACGAGCAGCCTGACCCCCAGCTTGGGGGGGGGCTGCTGTGTTCCCATTGGAAAGCCACCTGCCACATCCCCACCCCGTGGAAGGCCTCTCTGAAGGCCCAGTGTGCCCTGCACAACTGGCTCACTCATTTGACACACTTATTAAATTGCTATTATGCTGGTTTGTTAATTACCTCCTCTGGAAACTGAAGAGGACAGAAATTTGACATTGAGCTGTGACAATCTGCAGCCCAACTGCGGGATGGGGCGCCCGGCGGGGCTGGAGGGCAACCGGGGGACTGGAAACATGGCTGCTGCTGGAGCATCCCTCTGAGCCCCCCATCCAGGATGCTGGAGCATCTCTCCCTCTCCCACCAGCCGGGATGGTGAAACATCCCTCCCTGCCCCATCAGCCATGGCCCCATGGGCCAGCCATTGCCACTGCCCCATGCCTGGTGGCCCCAGGAGCCCCGGTGACCCCCTGTACCCGTCCCCGTGAGCCAGAGCTGCCCTTCCCACACCCTGTGCTGCCGGAGCACGGATTAATCTGGACGCGCGTTAATCCTCTAAAGCCCTTTCGTAACAGCGCTCAAAAATAAGCCTGGAGAGTTCCTAATACTTCTTTGAAAATTTGGAGTTGGGATATTTATAGGCTCTGCCCTTGCGTGCGACGAGGCGCAGCCAGTGAGGGGCAGGAGGGCTCTGCTGCAGGGATAAGGGGGCACCCCCTTCCCGGCCCCCCAGGGTCCCCCCCAGAAATCCTGACAGGAGCTCACTCTGTGCCGCTCCCTTGTCTCCCGCCGGCTCGGGAACAAGCTTCCCTTGTTTGGGATTTTTATTTTTTCTTTCCGAAAAACATTTGAGGGCTCCTCAGGAGGAGCTCCAGCCCCCGGCGCACAGTCGGGCTCTGTGCTGAGATGCCTCCAGCACTTGAAACGAATGCAAAGCAGCGGCGCTCCCGACCAAGGTAAACAGCAGCGGTGCCCATGCCCTTGTACACACGGTGCCCGTGCCCCTGTGCCCCTGCACACACGGTGTGCCCCTGCAGGGATGAGGGACCAGCTCCCCACCTGCATCCCTCCTACCTGGGGACAGACCTGGCTGCTGGCAGGAGGCTCTGCGTGGGGCTGGGAGCGGGAGGACCAGCGTGCGGGGCTGGGAGCCAGGGGGGCATGTGTGCCATGCTGACCATGCAGACCAAAGCCAGCACCTCGTGGGCTCCCACCAAACCACGAGGTCTGGGAGGGGAGGAAACCCAGCCCTCGGTGAGGGACGTCCATTTGGACAGAGCAGAGAGTGCCTGGAGCGAGATGGCAGCGGGAGCCACGGAGGAGGTTGGCAAAGGACCCTCCCCACGGCTGGCCCTGCAGCCCCCGTCCCATTATCACCTCCCTCTTTGGGGCAAAGCATCCCTGCAGCCGAGTCCAGACCTCCCGAGCCTGAAACAACAGCCTCCAGCCTTCAATTCCTCCAGGACCAAACCCGGTGGCCAAAGGAGCCCAGCGTGTCACCGCTGGGAGGTGGCACGGGCACCCTGCCTTCCCAGCACCCCGAACAGCCAGAGCAGCTCCTGCCCTCAGGCAGGCACAGGCTCAGATTAGGACTTAACCTCAAAATGTTTCCCTTGCAATTTCCAAGTGATCTTTCTTATCAACTAATTAAAAATTTTCCATAATCAGGCCAGGGAAAATCACGACTCAGGAGCGTTCCCATTTCAGAGCAGCACAGGGCTGTTCCGTGCCCAGGGTGCCAGAGCCAGGGTCCCCCCATCAGTACCAGGTCACCCCGTTTGGGCTCTGCAGCCCCTGACCCCAAACCCGACAGGGAAGGGCCCAGCCACGTGGTTGGCCCCGCGAAGCTGGGGGTCCCCACACAGCTCCCCACGGGAGCCCACGCATGGGGCAGCATCTCCTGGGTTGCCCCCCCCACCATGGGAGCCCTGGTTGCTGCCACTGGCCCCTCACCCTGGCACCCGGCCGGGAATTCATTCTGGGGAACAGGCTGTTTACATCACCAGCGGGGAAAAAAGTGGTGGTTTTCTGTTTTAAAACAATCCAATCACAAATGGCCCTCTGATGGGGGGGGGAATGTGCTTCCCCGCCTTCAGACTCTGTGGAGCTGGGGGTGCTCAGGGGAGCCCCATCTCTGCCCCACAGCTCTGCGGGGCAAAGCCCCCCAGTCCCACAGCCCTGGGGTGCTCAGCCCCATCCTCACCACCATGGCCAGCCCCTTGGCCACGAAGAACACTGTGATGCCACCAAAGGCATCCCCTGGCATCCCAGGGGAGCCCCGAGAGAGATTTCCGTAGGACACAGGACCCTCCAGGGTTGGGGCACATCCTGAGCCGGCAGCTCGCCCACAGAGTGGCTCGAGGCTCCCTAAACACATGGGTTCCCTTTTACGACTCGCAAGTAAATTGTTGTGGTTCTAATAAAAAAGGAGCACCCGTTACCACCCGTGCAGCCGCAGACTGGGTTTCCTCGAGAGCACAGATATAATTCTTGGCAGGGGCTTCCTGACACATAAATTATGGCACTATTTTCAAGGCAATCTCAGAACATCAGACTAAGAAACAGCCTTTCTACATCACAATATTGTTTCTAAATTGACGAATAGACCCTCGTGGGCTTCATTACTCTGCTCCGGGCACACAGTTTTGCATTTTTATTTCTCTAGGAATGATTAAAGAGCTGCAGAACCGTGGGCTCTGGGTTTGGAAAATTCAAACACCAGCCCTGATTGAGCCAAGGAACAAGTAGTTTGATGGGAGTCAGAGCTCGGAGAGGGGCTCTCAGTTCCCAGGATGGTTAAGCCCAGCACACTTTGGAGATTGCCCCACGCTTCCAGTACTGGAAATTCAAGAGTGTAAAGCACACGATTGAGAGCATCCATGCCAAGGCCCTTGTTTATTTGACAACAGACACACTGCATTTGGAGAAACAGGTAGATTTCTCATCCCTGCTCAAGGCAGGGTGTGGAACTGGATGATCTCTAAGGTCCTTACAACTCCATGGTCCTTACACCATTCCATGGTGCTACGATCTCCCCAGAAATGCCAGAGAAAAGCCAAAGCAAGAGGACAGTCTCCAGGAATGCAGCAAATAACAGCCCCAGGATGAAGGGCGAGCAGGACCCGGCGGGGAGCCCCGTGGGCAGGAGGGGATCCCCAGTCCCGGGTGTGATGGTGCTGTGCAGCCAGCTCAGCTTTGCACCTCAGGGCCTGGTGTATTTATTCTCCCTCTTGCCAACCAAAATAGACTTGGGGCATCTGAGCTGGGCGTCTTCATGCTGAGGGAGTCGGGAGGGGAAGGAGGGGAAGGCAGCCCCCAGCCCCCTGGCAGCACAGGCTCTGGTGGGTCGGCTTCTCCTTTCACCAGTTCACCAGTGGGCTTTTTCACCATCCTCACCATCACAGGGCAGGCCCCCTGACCCCCACCCTCAGCAGCTGGGACGTGTCCTGCACAGTCCAGTGATGAGCCCCCGAAGTCAGCGAGCTGCCAGCCCCCACAAATATGGGATTATTCAACCAGCCTCCTGCTTTACGGGCACCAAAACCAGCTGTTTCCTGGGGGCAGAGCAGCCCGACCCCGGGGCCAAGGGCGATGCAGGAGCTGAAAGATGCTCGTGCATGAGATGCACAGCGGGAGGTCACAGCTCGGTGTGACGTCACCATCCTGGTGACACTGGGCAAAGCTCCACATTCACAGACACTGCTCCTCATTGCACCGGTCTGGTGGGTTTTTCTTTTAATGCACGTAGCAGATTGCAAGAACCAGCAAGAACAACTGCCCCCCCCCCGCCCCCAGGACACGCTGTCTCCAGCCCGGCTCTGAGCTCAGAGCGTGGCAGGAGAGTTTCCCCACAGCAGCATCACGCCGAGGGACAGAGCAGTCCCCCCCCATCCCCACGGACCCACTTCAGCCAAGTGACAAACCACTCAGAGAAACTGACGCTGGGCTGGATGCTCCAGTGGAAAACACCTGCAGCCACTTTAAAAAAAAAAAAAAAAAGTCAATGATCTGCCTTGCTCCGGCTGCAGAAGGTCCTGGCCAGGCCGGCAGCTGGGGACAGACCCTCCCTTATATGTGCATTGTCACCTCCCGCCACGCTGCACTGCCCACCGAGGCTATTTTCAGCCCCACGTGCAGAGAGAGCAGCTCACACAGACCCGCTCCCCGTGCAGACCCCCCGGTAACGGGGGAGATGAGGATGGTTCCCACACAGGGCAAGGCCAGCGCCTGCCTCTCGCTGGCACTGGGAACAGCCTGGGGCAGGGGGTGCTGCCAGCGGGCACAGGACCCACGGACACATCCAGCCCCCGCAGGAGCCAGCAGCTCCCGCAGCAGGGTGGGAACGGAGCGGGTGCTGACCCCCTTCCCACCAGTGAACTGACCTGGGAGCTCCCAAAGCCCCCAGGAGCACAAAGCTGGGCCCTACACCCCTCACCTTCCCGCAGAGTCACCCCTGGGGTTAAGATGCACTTTGAAGCTTTGCTCCACAAACACAAAGCAGCCACACGTGCCGAGGAGAGCAGGGGGTTCAGATCCTCTGCAAGAAGCTGCTTTCCCACACGCACGTCCACGCGACGGGCACTGCCAGCCCCACCACCACGGGCACAGACACGTCCCTGCTCCCCGGGACCCACCGGGTTTGCTCTGGGGCGGAGGGGAGCTCCAGCCCCCCCACACCCAGCTCATCCACAACTTCAGCAATAACTCCCTGCTGCTTCAGGATAACAGCAAAGTAAATCAAGAAGAGCCGAGGGGAGAGAGGGGGACCCTCCAGCTGCAGGTGCTGCTTCCCCGGCCAAGTTCTCTCCTGCTCAGGGGCTACTCTGCTCCCGTGTGCCCTGCCGGGAGCACCACGCTCTGCCCCGCAGCCACCCCAGGACACGGTGCTCGCTGCCCAAACCCGCTAACAGAAAGCACTTTTGTGAGGCTTCAGTAAAAGTCCTTTTCTTTAAAAGGCGAGTATCCCTTGCGGAGGCAGCCAGGAAGCCTCAGCTCCATTTCCAACACAAACCTCACTCAAAGGCAGAGGGATGTGAGCAGCCCCAGGCTGAGCTGTGGGACACGCGGGGTGCACTGCACACCCCAACACCCCGGGCTGTATAGTGGGGCGACCCCACTGCCTGCCCATGGCCACAGCCCAGCTCGTGCCACACACCCCGGCCACCCACGGCCACCTTGTCTGATGCCACCCGGGCGCTGCCGCCAGACCCCAGCCCACCGACGGCCCACGGGGGTCTCACGCCGTGCAGCCCTATGGCAGGGACACCTTGGCAGAAAGGAGCCGGGGGCACCACCCGCCGCACCCCCCCGCGGGTCCCGCTCGGCGCGGGAAGGGCAGCCCCACGCAGGGAGCAGGGGCTGCGACCGCGGCCTCGGCAAAGTTCCTCTGGAGAAGTTTCCCCCTGACCCAGCACCTCCGGAGGGGGAGGTCAGAGGGAACGGGGGCTCCGCCGCCGCCCCCCCCGCCCCCCGTGCACGGCGCTGCCCGCTTCCAGGAGCCGCAGGCGAGAGCCGGGGGGAGGAACCCGGAGCATCCCCGCGGGCGGACGCCCATCCCTTCCCCCGGCTCCGCGGTGCCTCCCCGGCGCAGCCCCCTCTCCAGCCTCCCACAACTTTCCCGCGGCCGCAACTCTCCCGGGCCCGCAGCCGAGCGGGCACCGAGCACCGGCGGTACCGGCGGTGCCGGGGAGCCTGGGCCGCCCGCCCCCCCGCGCCCTACCTGCCCAGCCGCCCGGCTCCGCCGCCGGCTGCAGCATCCTCCCGCCGGCTGCTCGCTCCCGGCTGGGCGAGCGCGCTCCCGGAGGAGGAGGAGGAGGAAGAAGAGGAGGAGGAAAGCAGGGAGGAGGAGGAAGGGGGGGGGATGAAGGCAGCGCGAGCGCCGCCGCGGGTTCTCCCCCCCGCCCAGTCGCCCGTACCCGGTGGGAGGGGGAGAACCCGCGGCGGCGCATCCCGGTGCTGCATCCCGCAGCGGGCCCGGGCCCGGGCTCGGGGGGGGCCGCCGCGCACCCCTCGGTCCGGAGCGCCCCGGGCTGGGACGGGGCTGCCGGGAGCCGGGACGGGCGGCTGAGCGGGGTCGGGGGATGCGAGGGATTTTCCGGGGGACCCGGGGGCGGTGAGATGCGTGGCGGGGCACACGGAGGAGGGGACCCAGCGGGGCTGTGGGGAGGACACCCCGATTTGGGGGCACAGAGATGCCCGGTGCCCCCAACAGGTAGGAGGGTCGGGGCTCGGTCCTGCCCCCTGAGTTTTTCCCTTCATCTCTGCGAGCTGGGACAAGGGTCCCCACTCCTGTACCCCCAAGCGGGGGCAGACAGCCTGGCTCCCCGGGAGTTCTCAGAGAGGCAGGGGAGGTGCCCCCCCCACCCCCGAAAAAACGGCCCTGCCCGGCCCCTCTGAATGAGCTCCTGGAGGGGACGGAGGGAGGGGGCTGCAGGGGGATGGCTCTTTGCTCTTCCCTCACCAGAGCTGGAACCCTCCAGGCAGAGGCTCCTTTGCTGACCTACAGCTGCCTTCTGCTAAGATCAACATTTTTTCTTTTTGAGTGCAAAAGCATGTGTTTTCCTATCGTTGTCATTGGTATTAATATTTTAGCAGCTCCCAGAACCTTTAAGCAGGGCCACACAGTGTTGACATAGAAGAGCAGGTATAAAAAAGCCCTGCCCCAAGGAATATACTGTCTAGACGCGTTATATAATCACATTTTGCCCTCCTCCAGGACATTTTGCAGAAGATCTCAAAGCACCTCACAAAACTGCTAATTAAGCTTTGCAGCGGGGCTGGGAGGGAGTTGCTCTGCCCTCCGGGGCGCTCTGGCCACGAGCTCTCTCCTCCGGAGCAGATGCACTCAGGGGTTCTCAGCTCCGTGAGCTCTCGCCCGTCGCTGCTCTGCCTGCGCTAAAAAGGGGAATCGATGCCAGGATGAAACAGCCCCGTCAGCCCCTGCGAAGCCACCGGGGGAGGGTTGGGGGCTGCTGGAAGCAAGGGCAACCACCCGCTGCTCTGAGCCCATGGAGGACTTCAGGAGCCCTCAAGGGCCATCAGCTACTGGGAAGCAGAGAGACCAGGCTTTGAGCTCCTCTCCAGCCCAGAGAGGAGAGGCTGCCCCATCCCTGGGGAGATTCAAGGCCAGGTTGGACTGGGCTTTGAGTGAGCTGGTCCGATGGGAAGGGGGTGGAATGAGATGATCTTTAACATCCCTTCCAACCCAGACCATTCTGTGACCCTGTTTCTAGGTGTGTAGCTCTAGGAACACGAGCAGATGGGTTGACAGCGCTGGGTTATGCCTGTCTGCACCAGGAGCCCCTTTCCTCACTGCCACCAGAGCCAGGGCAGTCCCAAGGACCACCAGTGTGTCACTGCTGGGCCTCAGCATGGCACTCATTGTAAATTACTTTGGGGTTTAAGAATCCTTTCTCAAAACCTTGGTGCATTTATTTGCTGTGCCATCTGATTTTCACAATGTAGGGTGGTTTTTTTCCTCCCTATAAATAATTACAAGCACTCTAATGGATCTCAAACCTTGCATTACCTTAACTGTCAGGAACCTGATGATGACGGTGTAGACTTCCTCTCCGAGAGCAGAGACATGGCTGCAGCTCCTCCACAGACTGTTTGCATTCGCATTAACCCTTACTGCCTTGTCCTGCCCCCACCACACCACGAGGAAGGGGCCTATGCTCCCCCCTTCCAGGTATGGGAACTGCAGGGATGAGGCCTCTCACCCAGCCCACATTTCCCGGTGTTCCAGCACTGGGGACCACGAATGAGTCGCTCCTCCTCCTCCTCCTGGGTAACTGCTGGCTTCCCCCTCCAGTTCCCACTGCTCACAGTCTAATACAACATTCCTCTTGCTGTCTCTTCCATCTCCTGAAGTTTTCAGAGTGTATTTCTCAAGCCTGTATGCAGGGATTTTTCAATTAAACTGAACTTTCACGCCCATTCTAGCCTGTCCCTCTGCAGGGACCGAGCTGGGGACACTTTGCTGGGCCAAGGATGTGTGAAATTGCAGGGCAGGAGGAAGCTGTTCCCACCAGAAGGTCGGGTCAGATCCCATGAGCTTATGTAAACTGTCCTCAGCGGGACCCCCCGGGTCTGTGCCCACCGAGAGGAGCCATCCTGCCCAGCCCCATCACACTGTCACAAAGCCCCAGCCTCAGCTGCCTCAAAACAGACTCTCAGAGGCTGCAAATAAACTTGTTTTCCCTTCCAGAAGCATGGCAATCCACGGGTCTGCAGCTCAGCAGAGCTGGTTAATCCTCCTGCAGACACTTCTCCTTGAGTTTAGTTCAGCTTCTCCCCAAGATATCGTTTGTGCCGAGGCCAATTAAGACTCATTGCCCTCAAACCTCTTAGTTTGTGGCAGATATTTCTGAAAATGAAGACAAATCTCTAAACAAAGAGAAGGTCGTCTCCAGCTGCCCCACACCAAGATGCCGTGGGACAGATTAGCAGAAGGAACAGCACATCCAAACCCTCCGTCTCCTCGCAGCTGCTGACAAAGTTTCTCTCACCCCCATGCTCATTTCTTTACAGCAGCTTTTTTTTGTTGTTTTTTTTCATTCAAAAGAGAAGGAATCAGCCTGGGAGGGACGGGGTATCCCCAGGGCTGACCCTTTGCCTCTCCCCAGGTTCTTGGAGTTCAGCAAGTAAGAAGTTTTACAACTTGCCCAACGGTCTACGTCCTTGAGGGAGCTGCGTTACCAGCCCCCAGCAGCTCCGAGCATCCCCCTGCACATGGAGACCCCCCCAGCCCCAGCTTTCCCGGACACATTGCCCTTGGGGGGGGGGGGGGAAAGACCCCTCCTGCAGCATCCACCAGGGTGGGTCAGTCCCCAGCACCACTGCCCCTGCACCGGGCACAGCCTCTCTCTGCCCAGGCTTCTGGGTCCTTGGGGACAGGGGGGGCCGTGCCCCAGGCACCCAGCCGGGGTCCCGCAGCCTGGGGTGGCTCAGTCCCAGCGTCGCTTTCCAGGAAGGCTCGCTGGCTCCTCGGCCACCGTGCTGAGCTGTGCCAAGCTGCTCCAACAGCTGCTGCGGCCGTTCAGCAGCTGGTGAGCCTCTAATTGCTCATTGAGTCATAATATTATTTTTTTTTTTAGGTGAGAGCAGCACTGTCAGAGAATTAAAATCTTTTCAAAAGCCCATAAAAATTTCATAAATGTTTCAGATCCAGATCAATGGGGGTTAGTGTCTTCCCAGCGCGGAGAAGGGGGTGGACAGTGGGGAGATGGGCAGCAGAACGTCTCAGCAGCCACGACCTGTTAAAGAAATGACACTGACAAGCAGCCCCGGCCCGCGGGAGGTCACCCCTGCCTTTGTGCCAAGGTTGTGCTGCCAGGATCGGTCCCACTCAATAGCCTGGGTGCCAGGACCCCTCTTTGGTTGTTCACCTAAAATTGCCAGAGCGTGCTGCTGTTGTGGACACAGGGATGGCAGCACCACCAGCCTCCAGGAGAGCCAGAAGCCAAGATGAGGCCAGTGAGGGCCTGGCTCGTAGCAGCACCCCAGCTCCCAGCCCAGAGAGGTCCCCTTTAGCTGAATTATCAGATTACCTGGCTGCGGTGGAGCAGTGATGGAGCCATCAGTCAGTGGGGACAGGGAGGGCACTGGCCCAGCAAACACTCGTGTTTGGATTCAGAGGAGCCCACAGTGTCCTCAGGGCAAAGAGTTGTTGTGAAAATGGGATAAGCTTTTCCATTTGCACAGCCCTTTCCACACAAGCACTTTGCAAATAGCTCATTAGTTAAATCTCAGCACTCCTCTGCGGGGTGAGGCCCTTACCAGCAGGGCTCCAGCACACGCGGTTTGAAGATCAACCCCCAGTTGATCTCTGGTCCCACAGAGCGGTCTGGAGGCTGCCCCACGGCAGGATGCTCCAGCCCCACGGCAGAAGGGAGCTGCCCATCACGTGTGGTCCAGCGCCCATCCCTGTGGTGGCCGGGAGGACCAGGGGCTGTTGGGTGACTGGCATCGGGGAGCAGGCACCCCCCTGATATTGAAGGTGAAACACATGTGGAGCCCCCGTGCCCCCAGCTGTGCCCACAGCCTGGTTTGCACCCCGGGATCTGCACAGCCAACACCCCGTATCCTGGGTGCAGGAAACCCTGGGCACCCAGATCTGAAAACCCCCCCAGACCCCCCCGTGCCAGCGCTGGGCATCGGCTCCCAAGGGCCGCCTGAGGGAGGGAGGCACCAATAACTCATTGTTAGTGGGGAGATTTCTATTATTTTTATGGCAGTTGTTCTTCCCTTCCTGTTGTAACTTTTAATTAAAATCTACAAAAGGAAGATAACTAGTCCCTCTGCATAATTGTGGGGAGTAAATTTTATTGTATAGAAAAGTGGCTTTAATTTTTAATAGACTTATTTTTAAGGAAGAGCAACACTTTGAAGGGGGCTGTGAGCCCTGGTAACATTATCAAAGGCGAGAAGAGGAACAAAGATGGGTTTATTACATGTTCCCTATAAAACTGTTATTTTAGGGGAGTTTTGTGCTTCCTCCTAATGAGAGATGAATTGCACCGGCTTCATTTGCTGTAGGAGGAAAATTAAAATGAAACTGATAAGAGGCCCAGCCTCTAGCTCCTGACTTACCTCCCAATTATAAATGAAAGCTCACAGGCATTCCAGAGATGGGACTTGATGTCTACATTAATTATAAATAAATTATCTACACTTAATGTTTAAATGAAATTCCAGATAAAGCTTTATATTTAGAAGAGCGTTGCATCAGTGCATAAATATTTATGCGAGGAGTCTGGATGAACTGTGGCTGCTTTGGCGTGACGTGGGAGCGGGGTGGGAGTGGGGAGCCCCCACCGGGCGCTGGGGAGGAGCAGAGCCCACTGGTGCTGGGGGGGGAGCGGGACAGTCGGGTTGGGGTCTGAGACCCAAATCACCAGAGCATTCGCAGAGGGGAGGGAGGGGGATGCGCTGGGGCCGGGCCAGGATGAGGGTGGCCACGTGCGGAGCCTCAGAGGTATCCCCTGTGCGTGGCGGGGGTTTCCCCCCCACCTTCCTCCAGCCTCCTTCCCTGATGGGGGCACAGCTGCTCCCCCAGCCCCCCACTGCCACCAGAGCCACGCACACCTACCGGTTCCCAAAGGTTTCTCCTGCCGTGGGGCTCAGGAAGCATCATGGAGGCCACCTCCATCCCAGCAACAGTTGGAGCCACTTCCCCACACAACAAACCCAGTTCTCTTCTCCATCATGGCACCACCCGCCTTTAAAGCCTCTGCCCTGGGGAGGGGGAGGCTGAACAGCCCCACCTGGGTGAGGGGGCTCAGCTGCTCTGCCCACCATGCCTGCCCTGCAGGAGCTGCCAAGACCCCCTTTTCCAGGAGGGAAATGGAGGCACAGAGAAAAGCTGTGATTTGTTCCACACCTTCTAGTATTAACCCAAATTTCTTTAGCAACATGGAAAATGTGTTTACTTGAGAGACATGATAACAGACAATAAATGCTGTTTTCCATCACGTCCTGTTGTCCCAGGACCCCTCCCCTCCTGTCTCCAACTCCAGCCTCGGAATTCCCAGCCACAGAATAGCATCCCAACCATGGAATAAGCATCCCAGGCAGGGTAGAGCATCCTGTCCATGGAATCGCATCCCAGCCATGGAATCTCATCCCAGGCAGGGCAGCTGGTGTGACCCATGGGTGAGGGTTGGGTGGGCAGACCCTGGCGCATCGGGCCCAGGAGTTGCAGCAGGGTCACCTTTGGTATCGCAGCGCAGCACAGTCCCCGCTCTGCACCGGGAGCAGTATCTCATTTCTTCCTCAATTAGCTCCTGATTATCAGAGTCCCAGGGCCCCTTTCCAGTCTCTGTTTAATGCACCATTAATAATTCATTTCTCAGATAGCAGGAACGCAGTGCGAGGTTAGGGCTTTGTGACTAATAAGTACCAGAGCAACCCTCATCTCCAAGGGACAAATGAAGGGAAAAAAAATAAAGCAAAAAGAATCAAAGATAATATGTTTCGTGGCCTTTAATCAAACATTGGATAAAGGGTTTGATTACTCAGGTGAAGACCACACAGGCACACTCCTCCTTCCCTCTGGGGAAACAAACCAACAAAAACCATCTGCCAAAATAACGGCCACCAAAGGAGGGGAAGAAGCCGGTGGCAGGTGAGGGGTGATGGGCTGGGGGCACCCTCCAGACCGATGGTGACAGGGTGGTCCGTGGCTCTGGGGTGCAAAACCCCCTGCATCCTTACACAGGAGCCCGCAGCTGCCGCCGGCAGCACTGGGGTGGGACAGGAGACGGGGATTCCAGTCGGTTGAACATTGAGGGGTTGGTGCCAGCAATGGGTGGGATGAGCAGCCCTCCCCGTGTCACCCGTCCCCAGCAATAAGCACCCTGGGACATGGCTCTGCCAGGGTGATGGGCACCCCAGGAGACAGGGCTGGGCAGGGAGGGGGGCAGAGCTGGCACCATCCAGGAGCGCGGAGGAAGCGCGGGGCGCGTTGGCAGCTGCACGTTACTTGTGACCATTTCTGACAGATCCAATTATAAAGCCAGGTCTCAGCAGAATCACAGCCCTGAGATTTAGTGCATGAATATTGTGTTTGGGAATTTTCTGGTAATGCAGCTTGTGTCCCCCCAGGAGGCCCTGGGCTGCGCTGGCACCCGCTGAGCCCTCCCTGGGTCTGACTCCCACCGTGCTGCATCCCCTCCCTTCCCCGCGTCCTGCCGTGGCACGAAGCAGGCCAAACGCAGAGACTCACCTGAAAAACAGCAAGGAGGAGAGAGGTGAACCCCGCCGGCAGCGCTGGAGAAGGGGGGGGACCCGCAGCCTCCCCACTCTCCTGCCTGACGCAGACATGCCCTGGCCTTGGTCCCGGTGCTGGGATTGTCCCTGCCCCAGGGACAGCGGGGCTGGGATCATACAGGCTGTAAATCACCCCACCCGGGCTTCCAGTAGCTGCGGATCTGCCCAACCTTTTGCCATGCAGCCCTGGGACAGTATTTTTAGCCTGGTTTCCTAGAAAAGTGAGGCGGGCACAGAGGGGCCACATCTGCCCATCCATCAGCGCCTGCCCAGGACCTTTCAGCCAATTTCAGTCCATTGACTGGTCTTAGGCCACGGAGGGTCCCGTGAGCTTCCCTAAAAGCAGCGATCCCAGGGAGGCAGGAGGGGCAGGATCTTCTGGCAGAGGGTGAGGCAGTTTGGGGCACGGCGGGGGCAGCTGCAGAGAGAGGAGCCACATCTCGCCTGTGCTGCTGCCAGGGAGCAGCCCATGGGTTCACCCAGTTCCACCAAGACCTCCCTCCCTCCAGCCCCCTCTTTTGTGCCCCCTCATTTAATGACCTGCTGCAGCCCCTGCCCTGAGCCCAGCCCTGGGCTGGAGGAAGCTCCTCTGGGCTGGCTGTGTCCTGACAAGGCAATCGCTGCCCCTGATGGCATTCGCCCCTCACAGCTGGGCAATGGGTTGATCTGACCAAGCTGATCCACTACCCGGGCACAGGTGTGTCACTCAGTCACACAGGTGTCACACAGGTGTCATTCAGCACACCCAGCCCCTGGAACAAGCAGCCCCTGGTCTTGGCATCCCCATGGTGGTGCCAGAGGGGACCCGTGTGCCACAGAGGCAGCCATGCCCCTGCAGTGCCCTGGGCATGTGCCTCCCTGTGCCATCGGCATCGCCCGGCCACAGGCCAGGGAGCTTTTTCAGCCGAAGCAGAATAAAACCACCGTGATTATATTTCCTGCCTCCCCACTTGGGGCAGGAGGGAAATTGTTTGATGCTAAGCCCCTTTTAATCCTCCGGCAGCCCGGCATGCTAACAGTCGAGATTGACTCCTGTGGGGAATCGTGAGAGGAGCAGCCACTGGTCGCGGGGACGGGGGAGCAGAGCGAGACGGGGACGTCCCCGTGCGCTTCATGGGCTCCCTCGCCCTGCTGGCCACAGAGCAGGGGGGAGGCAGGAGTCGCGTGGAGAGAGGGCTTTTGGTTTCCAGGATCGAGTTCCTCCACGATGAGCAGTTTTCACCAGGCTGGAATTTCCTCTGGTACAGAAAGGGAGGCTCCACCTGTCCCAGGAAAGGTCACCTCGGGGGCTGACGTGCTCCCAGGCTCCGGCAGAGACACCACGCGACAGCGAGACTTTCAGATGTGCCTGGGAAGGAAAAGTCAGTCCCCACTTTGCCCACGATGCCACCAGGCTCGTCCTGCTGCTGCCCAAAGCCACATCCGTGTGGGGCTGGGACCCCTGTCCCCAGGTACCCACGGCCCAGCCAGGGCACGGCTTTGTGAGAGGCACCTGGGGACCCTCCTCCAGCTGCTCTGTGCCCTCCTCCCGCAGACCCATACCTCATTTCCAGTTTCAATTGGTCTGACTTTATCTCCAAGCCCTCAGTTCTTATTATTCCTCTCTCAGCTGAGTTAAAGAGCCCTTTAATACCTGGCAGTTTTCTCCCTGGGAAGGAACTTGCACACTGTAATCAAGTCACATCTCAGGCTACTTTTCGATAAGCTAAACAGATTGAGCTCTAAGGCTCTGCTAAACACCCAGCCTCAGGAAAGGGCCAATCTGAGGTGCTGCCAAGCAGAGGGAGATGGGGGTTTTGTCAGCTGGTGCATTGAAAGGTGAATTGTCGTTTTCTGATGCACTGATGATAAATGAAATGAGCTGTATAAAAATAAATCGTTGCCTTGCCCTCGCTCTGGAGAGGTCTGTGAGCACACAGGGCTGACGGAGGCACGAGGGGTGGTGGGGGAGGAGGATGTGGGTGCTCCTGGGGCTGTGCCCATCCCCTTGCCCAGCCCTGGCCTGGCAGCCCACAGGAAGCCCACCTGCAAAAAAGCAGCTGGAGAACACCTTCCCCACACTTTTGCCAGCAAAACTTGCTGCTGCAGCTGTTTGCTGAGGGGCTAATGGTGCCTGTCTCCACTTACAGGCGGGGAGGTCTGATGGCTGGGAAAATAAGTGCTTTGGGGAGCCGGGGAGCTGAGATAAGCAAAGATGCTCTGAGCCACAGGCTTAAATCCAGAGGTTATTGACAGGAGAGGTGTCCGTGTGCCAGAGCCAGTCCAGCAACCCTCTCTAATGCCCAGCTATTGACAGGGCACTTGGAGTGATGAAGTGGGGCTTCAGGCTGGTTTAATCACAGGACAAGCCTGGCTGGTACTGCCCGAGGGGTGGGCACCTCTGTGGCTCTCAGGCTGTGTCGCAGGGAGGAGGGAGCTGCGTGGCACAGGGCAGGGGGCAGTCCCCTTGAAGAAGCCTGGCACTAGACCCCCCAGCTGGGGGTCTGACCCACAGAGGGAGGATGAGTGGTGCAAAGCAAAGTCGGTGCCCAAGCCCAGGCAGAGCAGGGGCTGGGGCTGGGGACACACTCGGGCAGCCCCAGAATCACAGAATCTTCATGGTTGGAAAGGACCTCTGAGATCACCAAGTCCAACCATACACACACAAAAGACCCCAAAAAAAGACACGGCACCTGGACCTGGTCAGGCATGAACTTTAAGCCTTCCTGAGCCCCTGTGGCTCTATCAGCACACTCCAGACCCCATCAATGTGGGAGTGACCTGAATGGCTTATCGGGGGGGAGCAGCCACTGTCCCTGCCCCAGGCAGAGGGATGCAGTGAGAGCACACTCAGAGGAGGATGCACAGACAGGCAGGGAGGATTAACAGGGGTCTCAGGGATGCATGTCCCTGTGCCCTCACACGGGCTGGCCTGGCCACAGGCAGCCTGGGGACTCAGCCATGCGAGGCCAGCTCTGAAGGATGCTGGCTCTGAAGGACGCCGGCCAAGGTCGCAGCACCAATTGCTGCAGCTCAGCTGCTCCCTGCCGCCAGGCCCAAGGTGACCGAGCCCCCGGGACAGAGAAGCCAGATGGCGTTGGGGTTAAAACAGAGATGCACTGGGAAGAACAAGCAGACCCACTTGTAAAACCACAGAGTCCCACAGAGCAATGCTGTCCTGGCTCTGCATCCCATGGGGTCAGGTGCACCACCTCAGAAATGGTCACGTTTGGATCAATGTTGCAGAAATTCTGCTTTTAGGGGACCAAAGTGGACACCCAGATCGATCTACGCTGGTGGGGGATTGTACCACCCAGTACTGCGGGCACCCATCAGGTTAACTCACAGCCTGGATTCTCCAAGCACAAATCAGGGCAATTTGAGTTTAGCAAAACGATTTGGGGTCCCTGCAGGAGGGATTCTGCCTGGGGAGAGGTAGGAGAGGCCATCCCAGCCCACAGAGAGCTACAAATAACTCAAACGGCCTCATTACCCAGTTTCTGATGAACAGGAGCTTGATTTCATGTTTCCCCGGGGGCTAACTCCACCTGAAACTGGGCTATGCCTCATTACGGCAGGAGCTGCTGCCTTCAAAGTCAGGCAGGAGCAGCACGCTTCCTCCGGGCACCCGTCCTCGCTGCAGGTAACCGACCGCGGCGGCCCACGGCGAGGAGCCCCGGTGGCCACAGCACTTGGCTACCACCTTCCCAGGGGTGGCTGCCCAGGGAGTGGACAGGTTTGGGGCAGAGATCACTCTGGGGGGCATCCCGGTGTGTCCCCGCCTGCCGCCATCAGTACCCGGTGGAAAAGCCGCTCCTCGCCCATCACGGGGGCTCCTGTGCCCGGCAGGACCGGGCTGGGGCAGGGACAGAGCGCGGCATCCCCGCTCCCCCACCGTCCCCGCACCCCCCCGGGCGCCCGGAGCGACCCCTCACCCGCCGAGCAACCGCGCCGCTTACCGGGGCGGAAGGTGCCCGGTCTGACACCGGTTCCCGCGGGAAAGGGGCAGGCACGGAGCGGTGGGTGGGAGCGCCGCGGCCTCCCCGTCACCCGCCGAGCACCGGCTGAGCATCCTCCCGCCGGCGGCGGCACCCCCGGGCCGGGCCCCGGCTCCCCGGGCATCGCCCGCATCCCGCGGCCGGGCCGGGCCGGGGCTGCCCTCTAGCGACCGTCGGCGGGAGAGCACGGCGGGGGGACGCGGGACCCGCGGCCGCAGCATCCCGGCCCGGCTGCGGGGACCCCCGAGCCCCCGGCACCTGCGGGGCCGAGCCCAGACGGAGGGGCTGAGGGTCGTTCTGGGCCGGGGTAAGGTTCGGGTGACGTGGGTCGCTCAGGGGTGGTCTGCGGGGAGGGGTAGGACTGGGGCAGTGACTCCAGGCACTCGCAGGGGTCTGGCTCTCCAGCGGGAGAGGGGGTGGTCCAGCTCCGGGGCAAGGGCTGTCCCCCCTCAAACCTGCCAGCGCACAGCGAGCTCTGGCCACGAAGGAAACTGCCCACACTCCCCCCGTCCCCGGCCATGAAGAAAACTGCCCCCATCCCCGCGCACACAAATATTTTTAATGGAGAAAGGTCAAACACGCAAAGCAGACGAGAGGCCACCCCAGAAACACTGGGCCGTGTCCTGGGCCCATGGGAAATGGCTGGTTCACCTGGCAGGGTGGCCAACGGGCCAAGGAGGCCCCCTCCCGAGCCCTGCAGCGGCACGAGGGCAGGGAAGGGTTCGGGTGCTCTCCCAGCCCCGTGTCCCATCCTTCCTGCGTGGGCAGAGCAAAGCCTCCTCCTGCAGACACGGGCTCTGGCGAGGGATGAGCTGCGGCAGCTCAGTGCAGCGAGGAAAAGGGGAATGAGCCTTGGCTCTCTCTTCCCTGGAGGGAAGGAAGGTTCCACGCCAAGGGTGACAGGAAGGGTCCCGCTCTCCCTGGGGAATAGTCCTCTTCTGAGCAGGGCCCGCGCTAGAAGGACTGGTTGTAGGTGCTGGAGCAGTACTCCAGGTAGTCAAACTCCCTGACAGGGAACGTCACGGCGCTCCACTTCTTGTACCTCCTCTTGTCAGCTGGTGTCTCCACCACAAAGTTTTTGATGCAGAGGATGGGCAGCTTCACCTGCCGGTAGATCATCTCCATCCCCCAGTCCTGTGGGGGCAAGGAGGGGACAGTCACAGCACCCCTGGGCTGCAGGACCACACACACCTGGGACAGAGGCAACTCCTTGCTCCCAGGGAATGTCCCCCTTTGGAGAGAGCTGCCCGTGTCCACGTCCCACGTGAGCAGTACCCATGTCACAGGGGGATGCACTGAAGGGAGACACAGCCCCGTTCCTCAGCCGGGAGCCAGGGCACAAGGCAGAGCCCCCTCCTGTCCCCCCAGCGCAGACTGGGGACATTGCCATGTGCCACTCACCTGGCTGCAGCCACTGCAGACGATGCGGCAGCCGGGCTCCCAGTCCTTGAACGTCCGCTGGAACTGCAGTTTCCCAGAGGAAACTCTGTAATACAGCCTGAAACGAAGGGGCCGAAAGACACTCTAAGGACAATGGTCCAGGGGACAGCAAGAAACGGGGAGAGGGGGACGCTCCCACAGTCCCACAAAGCCCCCATGACCTCCCTAGATTGGTGTCCCCAGGAAAAGGCTGGCAGCAGGCTGCTGCCATCCCCTGCCCATTTTGGGGGGACACTGTGGCAGCTGTGGCAGCTGTGACACTGTGACACCCCCCCGCTCGCCCCCCGCTCCTACCCGAAGTTGGGGTTGACGTTGACGTGGTGCATGCCCTCCACGGTGCGGAGGTCGCTGCCGCGGCACACCGCCATGTGGCAGTTGATGCAGTAGAGGTAAACGGTGTCGGGGTCGTGCAGCTGCCGCTTCTCGCTGATCCTGGCCTCCTTCATCAGCCAGCTGGCCACCGCCACTTGCTGCAGCTCCCTGATCTGCGGGGGGGGGGGGGTGGTGCAGGGAGGAGGGGGGTCAGCGCAGGGCAATGGGCACGGAAAGACAGCAGAGACGGCAAGACGCATGGCCATGGGGAATCATGGAATTGCCAGAGTTGGAAGGGACCTCTAGAGATCATCCAATCCAACTCCCCTGCTAAAGCAGGGTTGCCCAGAGCACATCACTCAGGAGCATCCAGGTGGGTCTTGAAGATCTCCAGAGAAGGGGCCTCCATGACCTCCCTGGGCAGCCTCTGCCAGGGCTCTGTCACCCTCACCCTAAAGAAGCTTTTCACCATCCCAGAGAGCACGAGCCACAGTGCAGGATGGGCTGAGCAGGACAGGCAGGGCAGAGCAGGATGCCCCATGTACCTGATGCTGCCCCTGCCAGGAACCAGGGGAGAGCAGGCAGCCAAAACCAGGGTGCAGAGGACTGCCCCCAGACAGCAGATGGGGCAGGAGCTGCCTGGCCCTGCCAGTGCCTGGGGCAGTGCCCAGCGCTCACCTTGAGGCGGTACTCCTGCTCGGGCATGGCCTGTACCGCCTTGATTGCCCTCTCCATGAGCTCCACCAGGTTCTCGTTGAGCAGCTCACGGGAGACCTCTCTGCTGTTGGCTTTGGCGAGGACCGAGTAGACACTGTTCTCGGCACGGGCACGGCCCCGGGCCTGCAGGGGAAGGGCCAAACGTGGTGGTCAGCAGAGGAGGGACATGGCCACCGCTCCCTCCCACCTCTCCGTACCACCCAGTGAGGATGGATCCACTCTCCACAGCCAGAAGCTGGGCTCATCCCCAGGGAGCTGCTAGCGGCACAGGGGATGCAGGAGCCCTCATGTCCCACCCCATGGCTTTGGGGCATCCTGGCAGGCTGTACCCCCAACGTGGGGCCGGGCAGAGCAGCCGGAGGGAGCCAGGGCAGATACCTGCACCATGGCAATCTCGTTGGTCATCAGCCCGTAACGGACCACGATGTTGCACTCGGGGATATCCAGACCCTCCTCAGCCACGCTGGTGGAGAAGAGCAGGTTGAGGGCTCCCTTGCGGAACTGCTTGATCACATCCTGCTGCTCGTTCTGGGGAGCGAGGGGAAAGGGGGATGAGCAACTGCATAGAGCTCCGAGCCCCTGGCAGCACCCATGAAGTGTGCAGAGAGGGGCAGAGAGGGGCAGAGAGGGGCAGCTCCGGCTCCTTCCCACCCTCCGCTCACCTGTGTCATGTGCCTGGCCTGGTTGCTGTAGCCGGCGCCGGTGAGGACGGCAGCCCTGACGTGCTGCCCGCTGAGCGCCGTGTCCTGCAGCCAGCTGAGCAGGCTGTGGGCGCTCTGCCTCGTCTTGGTGAAGACGATGCCGCGAGAAGCACCCAGGGGCTGGAAGTGCTCCCGCAGGATCTCCTCCAGCTTGCCCAGCCTGGGGTTCTCGTAGCGCCGGTCCCCAGCGAGCACCTGCAGGCTCGTCCTGTTCTCTGTGCAGGCGACTGGGGTGTCAGAGGGGCTCTCACCCCTCCCCCAAAAACACAGCTGCACCAACCTCCCCCCCCAGCCCCTCCGTTACCCTCAAAGGTGGCGGCGAGGAACTGTTCAGTGGGGTCCTTCGTGTCCCGCTCGGCAGCGTAGAACTGCTGGAGGCACTGGAAGGCGTCGATCATCCGCACCGTGTCGTTGATGAGCAAAGCGTCGTTGTACTTGCGCAGGTGCAGGGCGCACACCCGCCTCTTGCGACAAAACGTCTCTGCCGCTGGCGAGGGACGGGACATGCCGTGGTCACCACCGGGCACCGGGGCTGCCCCCCCACTCCCCCACTGCCACCTCCTCACCTCCCTTCTCCAGCTCCACGATGCGCTGCTCATAAACCTGCGTGCCAAAGTCTTGGGACAGGCCGGGCACCTCCATGTACTGATGGATCCGCCTCATCACCTTCTTCAGCCGCTCCCCAAAGGGGTCCTGGGAGCAGAGAGGGGCTCAGGACCCAGGGAATCAGGAACTTTGCTCCGGACAGCCTTGGAGGTGCAGCCCAGAGCACCCAGCCCAGGTGAGGGGCTGTTTGCAGGGCAGGACCCGGAGAGTGGCAGGATCCCCCTGCACCAAAGCACTGGATCAAGAGATTCCTCGGGTGGGCCTGTGCTACGGGATGGAGGGTCCCACCCCTCACCTGCGCTCTCTCCTGGCACAGGTCATACTGCTTTCGGGGCTGGGGGACATGGCTCTGCAGGTGCTGCAGCTCCTCCTGCGCCGACGTGATTTTCTCAGTATCCAGGTTGGCACAAATCTGAGAGGATGAGACCCCGCTTCCAGCCCTGAGCCCAAGCAGCCCAGGGTGCACGTTGCATGGTGCTCAGTGGCACCTCGGTGAGTTCAGGGATGTGTGTCCCCCCCCCGAGCTGCCCAGCACCTGCACGTTGGGTTATCAACACCCGCCCCAAGGGAGACCCCGCTCCACCCGAAGGGAAGCTGGGGGGCTGCTGCACCCTCTCTCAGTGCAGGATGGGGCGCAAGACCCACCTGCAGGATGTGCTCCACAGCCCCCTCAAAGGAGGTTGCCCCCCCAGTGCCAGGGGACGCGGTCAGGCCCAGGATCTGGGGCAGGTCCTGCTGCCCACTGAGCTTTTGCTGGAGGTAATTCAGCATGATTTTGTTGTAGACGGCTTCCTTGTGCGTGTGGTGGCACTCGTCGATCACCAGCAGCGAGAAATCTGCGCCGAGAGCAGGGGTGAGCCGCAGCAGGGGGGGCTCAGCCGGGGCAGTCCTACCCCAGCCCGGCCGTGGGGAGAGCGGTGCTGGGGGTCCCGCACCCACCCGTCAGCTCCACGCACATGTCCTCGTCCCTGCTGGCCAGCGCGTTCTGCAGGATCTGGGCCGTGCAGATGACGACGTCGCTCTCCTTCACCACGATGGCGAAGAAGGACTTGTGGCTGGTGTCCCCGCTGATGGCTGTCACCCTGAAGTCCTTCTGCAGCACATGGAACTCCTTCTTGGCATGTTGGTCCACCAGGTGCACCTGCGCCCACAGACTCCGCTCAGCTCCAGCCCAGGACCACCGCCCGGGCGCCCGTGGGCAGCAGGCTCTGGCACCCCATTACCCCCCGGGGCAGGGGAGCAGGTTCGGGGGGGCACCTTGTTGACCAGGACGGCCACCTTGCCCCCCCGCCGGCTCTCCAGGTGCTGCCGGCAGACGTGGACGGCGGCGCGGGTCTTGCCGGCGCCCGTGGGCAACCAGACGATGCTGTTGCGGCCGCGCAGGGCCGGGGCCACCGCCTCCCGCTGGTACCCCCGCAGCTCCATCCCGCACCGCCGCTCCCCGGGGCTGGAGCTGGGAAACGAAACTGGGGGCGGTGCGTCCTGTCGGAGCCCCAGCGAGGGGGGGCCCCGCCGGCGGCGCGGCCGGTCGGGAACCCCCCACGAGGAGCCCCGGTCACCGGCAGAAAGAGAAAGTGAAAACTGACGGAGCTCCCCGCCCCCGCACCCCAACAAGCCCTGCTCCCTGGCCACCCCACCCTCCCCAGAACAGCACCACGCACCCCAGTTCAGCCCAATGCAACCCAAACCGGTCCATCTGTGCACCCCGAACCCAGCCCAGGAGCTTTCCTCCCCCCAGCCCGAGTTGCTCCACCCCCGAAATCCCCCCCCCAGCCCCTCAGGTTCGCCGTGTCCTGGTGCCAGACTCAAGGATGGAGCTGGGTCTGCACAAGGACGTTTATTTAATTAAAAAAAAAAAAAAAAAAAAAAAAAACACAAAAACAAAACTCAAACAAAACAACAGTCAAGTGGAATGGGTGGTGGTGAAAGGCTGGACGGGACTGGTCATCCCCCCCCCAGCAAGGCCAGCGAGCCACACAGCATCACTAGCACCCACACAGGGATGGCAACACGGGGGCAAGGCAGCAGGCGACCAAGCGAGGGTGGGGGACAAATCAGTGCTGGGGTCGGGCACTGACCAGGTTGTGGGGGAAACTGGCCCTAGGAGGTGCAAAGAGGGAGAGAAGCAAGAACCGACCCCACAGGCTGGAGCAGAGCAGGGGGACCGGGCACCCCCCTGCCCTGGAAGCCAGAGGAGCAGCAGGGGCAGCCCAGGGTACATGGCTCTGGGCCAGGCGAGGGGCAAGGAGCACGGCCGGGACCACCCCGGGCAGAGATAGGGCTGGGGACAGATCCGTCCCCAAGAGGGGGTGGGAAGAGCCAATAGAGGCAGCAGGAGGTGAGGGGTGCAGGATCAGAGCACCCCCTCACAGCAGGACCCTGGGCCAGGAGCAGCCCGGGGCAGGCAGGGCTGAGCCCCGCCGTACATTCAAGAAGAGGGGCAGGGGCTGCCCGAGCGTGGACGGAAGCAGAAAACGAAAGCACTTGTGTGCCCCTGCCCTGTCAGGGAGCCGGGGCAGAAGGCACAGCCCTGGGGAGGAGGGAAGTGCTGGTGCCGGGGGGGGTCCCAGCCCCCAGGGAGAGGCAGGAACCCAGCGCTGCCCCTGCCCCAGGCAGAGCCCGATGAGGCAGCTCCGGCCCCGCTGCTCACAGCCCCGGGAGAGGCAGCTCGGGGATAAAAGCACCGGGCACCCCCTGCTCCCCTCACCCCCCCAGGGGGAAGGCTCAGTGCCCCCCACGCTGCTCAGCAGCAAACAACCTCCAGCAGCCACTGCCCACGGAGCGGGGCCAAGTCCCACGGGCAGCCCTGTGCCTCCCAAGGTGGGGGCCAAGGGGAGCCAGGCCAGCTCCCCTACTTGTCGATGAGCCCCCCCTCCTTGAGCTTGAAGTAGAAGAACTTCTCCAGGGTGTTGGCACACTTGCAGTAGTCGCTGTCGGGGGGGTTGTACTCGCGGCAGTTGGTGATGATGCGCTGCAGGTCGGCGATGAAGAGCTTCTTGGTGACGTAGTAGCGGTTCTTCAGGCGCTCGGTCATGGTCTTCAGGTCTGGGGGAAGGGAAGGATCAAGGACACCCCCCCAGGCCTCTGTACCCCTCAGCCGTGACGCTGGACACCAACCAAGGGCCCCAACTCATCCCTCTCTTCCAGACTGTCCCCAGCTCCCTTAACCCCCTCCCCAGCATGGACACCCCCCCCCCCGGACAGGGGGTCTGCAGCCCTCCCTCTGCCATCCCGCCCCAGGCACACCCCCCTACCGATGGGGAAGCGGATAATTTCATAGTAATCTGGTGCCTCCGACTTCTTCACCGGCTCCATGAAGGGCCACGCACTGGGGTGGGTCTGGGGGGGGAGAGAGGTTATAGCAGTGAGCACGGGCAACCCCACATACAGGGGTCCAGCTCCCCCTGCGCCTGGGCCACTCCATCTCCCCCCAGGGCAGAGCCCAGGGGAGGCTCTGAGGGCTGTCGGGGGGACAAGCACCCCAGAGTGGAGAGCCCCCTCCTTCCACACCTTGATCTGGGCCAGGAGGTTCTTGAGGGTGTTGTAGAGCTGGTCGGGGTCCTTCAGCTCCTTTCTGCAGGGCAAAACCAGTGCCCGTCAGCCCAGGGTGGGCAGACCCTCCCCTTCCCAGCGCTCCCACCTCCCCCAGATCAGTTCTGCCATCGCCAGGAGCATGGGGCAGCCCGACACCCGCCATCCCCCGTGTGGCACTCACCCCTTCTCCTTCCCCAGCGGTTTCCACCCTGTTTCTCCTGGAAATGAAGGGCAAGTGTCACCACAACCACCCCACAGCCGCCGGGGAGGGAGGACGGAGCCCTCCAGGCAGCCGGTCCCCACCGGCAGCACTCACGGATGCCGGGGACGCTCTCGATGGGGATCTGCCGCACGCCCTCCTTGAAGCAGGTCAGGCCGGGGTAGACCTTGCGGATCTGTGCCTGCTTCCGCTCAATCAGCTTCTTGATGATCTGCAGCGGGAAGGGGGGAGGTGAGCAGGGATGCTCCAGGGGCACAAACCGTGACTGACAGGACCAAGGGGGGGGTCTGGAGCCAGACAGCATCCCTTCCCTGCTCCAGCCTGCTCCCAGGGGAGATTCAAGGGACATCCCCAAGGGATATCCCACCCCCCTGCAGCACACGGGACGTACCTCCTTCTGCTTCTTGATGATGTGGGAGAGCTCAGTGTAGGGGATGCGGGGGTTCAGCTCACACTCCATCAGGGTCGCCCCCTCATAGTCCTTGATGTAGCCCAAGTAGCGGCTCTTGGGGACCTTGATGTCCTTGGAAAAGCCCTAAGAAGGAGAGGGCAGGTGTGGGGGGGGAACTGGCGGGTGGGGGTGCTGACAGGAGCCACCCCAGGGCAAGGAGCCCACCTGCTTCTTGAAGTAGCCAATGGCGTATTCATCCGCATAGGTGAGGAAGTAGAGGATGTTGTGCTTGATGTGGTACTCCTTCAGATGGTTCATCAGGTGCGTCCCGTAGCCCTGGGGGAGCCACCGTGAGACAAGGACACCCCCCAATGCAGCCCAAGTCAGACAGGACACTCGTCCCCCTCCCACCCATGGACACAGGCAGCTGGAAGGTTGGCTAGTTCTGAGCAGGTCTGGCTACCCCAGGGGCTGGGACACTCCTGTGCTGTCCCAGCTCTAGCACGACCATCCTGACCCCACTGCCTTGCTCCTCCCCACCCTGCAGCCCCCACTCTGGGCTCCAAGGGACCCCCATGCCATGCTGTGCCCCCCACGCGCCTCCCCACTCCCACCTTCACTTGCTCGTTGGACGTGACGGCGCAGAAGACGATCTCCGTGAAGCCCTGGGTGGGGAACATGCGGAAGCAGATCCCCCCGATCACTCGTCCATCCTTGATCAGCGCCAGGGTCTTGTGCTTCCTGGGGGCAGCACAGCCCAGGGGTGAGAGGGCAGCCCCCCACACCGCCCCCCTCCCCGAGCTCCCCAGCCACGCACGGGTCAAAGACGAGGCGAGTGATGTACTCCTTGGGCATGCGGGGCAGCTGGTGGGAGAAGACGTTCTGCAGCCCCACCAGCCACATCAGGATCTTCTTGTTGGACTTCTGCGAGAGCGAGTTGCCGATGACGTGGAACTCGATGATGCCGCGACGCTCCTCCAGCCGCGCCGTCTCGTCCCGCGCCGCGTTTGCCGACAGCAGGCTGGTCTGGGGGGTGCGGGGTTTTCACTGGCCCCTGCACGCCCCCCACGGAGGTGCCCAGCCAGGTCCCAAGCACAGCAGGAAAGCAGTGGACTCTGGAGAGCCCCTGTGCCACCTCAGGTCCCCCCATCCCCTACCTCGGGGCCCAGCATGGCAGCAGGGTCCGTGATGGTCAGCATGACCTCGTTCACCAGCTCCATGGGGATGTCTCCCATCACGCGGATGCGCTTGGCATCCTCCAGCGTCAGGCTCTCGGGCAGCTTCCGCTTCTCTCCTGGGGAGGGAGCGGAGCAGAGCGGCACATCCAGCACCGGGAGGTGCCAAGGAAGGTGCCACCTCTGGCACCGGGCACATGCCAACCCTACCTGGCAGGGGCTCGGGGGTGCTGGCGTCCATGCTCGTGGAAGAACTGCTGTTGCTGAGCTTCTTGCTGAAGAGGGGAGTGGTGGGCACAGCCACGGTGCTGACAGTGGCTGGAAGAGACCAGCAATGCCCGTGGCTGCCAGAAAGCAGCTCACCAGGCTGTGACAGCCCAGCCACTGTCACCAGCTCACCCACACCTCGGCCCTTTATCCTACAGCCCCAAGCTGGGGGAGCTGCCCCCCAAGGTACCTGGGCGAGACACCAGCTGGGCACCCTCTGTGGCCGGCACAGTGAAATCAGCCTCCCAGATGGGAGAGTTCTCACCGTAGATCTCCTCCTCCAGCATGGACAGGAACCTGGCAGGGAGCAGCACATCAGGGCACGCACAGCCCCACGGCGGGGGCTCCCAGGAAGGGAGCCTCCCCATGGAGCAGCCATCCCCGCATCGGGCACCTACTTGGGGAAGTGGGTGAGGATCAGCGTCCGTTTCTCCGGCACCAGCTTGTCCTTCTCCACCCGGAACTTCTCCAGCAGCTGCCGGCGGGTGACCGTGAAGATGGACTTGAGGAGGCTGCGCCCAAAGACATGGGTGGTCTCATAGCGGGGGAGGCTGTCGCAGCTCTGCGGGACGTGGCAGTAGCACAGCCACCTACGGGACAGGAACACGCTGCAGTGACAGGGCTGAGACCAGAGACCCCAGAGCATCCGCATCCCTCCTGGGAATATGCTGCTGGGAGCAGGGGCGAGGGGAGGAGGTGTCTGTGGGGTCACGGCTGATGTCATTTGGAAGCTGCCTCCCCACCATACGCCTGCTCTTCTCACCTGGGAGAGGTGAAGACCCCAGGAGGCAAGAATCAGCCCCACGCCAGGGCGGGAGAGGGGGCAGACCCCCCAGCTGGCTGGCTTGGACCCCCTCCCACCCTCACCTCGTGTAGTTGACCTTGTAGGTGGCCACATCGTCGTTCTGCGAGCGCTGCCGGAACTGGGATGGCGTCTCCAGCTTCCAGTAGTTGAGGCAGAGCAGGAACATCTTGGAGAGCTCGTACATGGTCTGTCGCTCCTTGGGTGGCAAGTGGCTGAACTTGTACTGCACGAAGTTCAGGACCCCCTGGGGAGAGGAAGGGGTGGTGGAAGGTGCTGCCCCCCGGAGAGGGAGGGGACCGCACAAGAGCAGGAGAACAGGACAAATCCTCAGGGTAAGGCGTGAGCCTGACAGCAGCCTCACCTGCTCGATGTTTGGCTTCTCGAAGGGGGGACTCCCCAGGGACCCCTCGACCACAGGCTGGCTCATCTGCAGGATGCACTTCCGCAGGAGCTGTGAGGACACCGTGGGAACACGGTTACGGATGTCCCAGGAACCAGGCACATGATGCCAGCATCCACCTTGGAGCATGGGGAGAGGAACCCCCCTCCCAGGGGAACTCAGGGCCAAGAGAGCAGTCACCCCCAGCACCGGATGGCGGTTTCAGGCCCCTGGCTGGGCTGGAAGGACAGGTCACAGCCCCAGCCCATGGCTCCCGGGGGAGCAGGCAGAGGACACACACCGTGCCCAGCCCCAAACGCACCTTGAACAGGTAGAAATACACCTGCTTGGTGTCCGTGTCCTCCTCCTTGTGCACCGACATGAAGAGGTTCTCCACGTCCACCACCATGCCCAGCAGCCGGTTGATCTCCTCCTCCGAGACGTTCTCCAAGTGGGACACATGGTCCGCTGTGGTGGAGAGAAAGCCACAAGAGAAATCAGGGGGGTCAGCACAACTCTCCTTCCCCAGGGGGGGTCCTGGGGGTCCCGGGTGGGGGGGTTACCCAGCGCATGGCTGCAGCTCCGGCAGGGCTCGCTCAGGTTGGTCACCGGCTGCTGCAGGTCCATGCGGGGGGCGGTGGGAGGGTTGGGGTTCTTCCAGCCATTGCACTTGCAGGCATCATTGGCCTGGGAGGAGGGACAGGAGGGGCTGTCGCTGACGCCTTCTCCAGCCAAACAACTTCCCCCAACAACAAAGCCCCCTCCGCCCATCCCACCCACCCCTGCACCCAGCTCTCTTCGGCACCCACCCTGCATGGCCCAGCACCCCAATACTCTCCCACATCTCCCCGTGGTGCAGCCCCAGGATCCTGCAGCCCCTGCCTGTGGAGGTCCCTGTATCTCCCATACGCAGCCCAGCACCCTCCTCCCACGCCCCCCAGCCACGCACATCCCACACCCCCCTCCTGCACAGCCCTGCACCCCCTGCACGGCTTAGCACCCCCTCTCCATGCACATCCTTGCACCCCCCTCTGCATCCTCCCCAGGCGTGTTTTGCACCCCCTCCTGCACCCCATGCATGGCCCACCACCCCCCTCTTGCATCTCCCACCTACGCGTGTCCCTGTAGCCCCCTCCTCCGCATCCCGCACCCTACTCCTGCATCTCCCCCCCCATGCACGTCCTTGCATCCCCCCCTCCACCACCCAGCACCCTTCCCTCCTACAACCCCCTGCCCGTTCTCGTCCCAGCAACCCCCCCGCCGGTCTCTCCCGGTGCCGGTGCACCCCCACCTTGCAGGCCGAGAAGACCCCCAGCTTCTCCAGCTTCTTGCCGCGGGGGAACCCCCGCACCTGCGCCTTGCGCTGACTCGCCCGCTGCTGCTGGCTCAGCCCGGGCCGCGCCGGATCACTAGACGACCCTCCCCCTCCTCCTCCTCCTCCTCCTCCTCCTCCTCCACCTCCTCCACTTCCTCCTCCTGCCGCCGGTCCCGCTCCCCCCCCTCCACCCCCGCTTCCAACCCCACCGCTCCCCGTCGCCGTTCCCGGTCCCGGTGGGGGCCGCCCGGGCTGCGCGGCCTCCGGCTCCGCCATGCCGGGCCCGGCGTGCGCTCCACCCTCACTGCGCCTGCGCGCCGGGCACGCCGGGATCGGTAGTCCATCACGGTGAGGGGCGAGGGGGTGAGTGAATCCGGTGCTCCCGGGGCCGGTTCAGGTCGTCCGCAGCCACGGGCGGGAGCTCCGCTCCCGCCCGGGGCTGCGGACGGCGTGAACCGGCCAAAGACAGTCGCGCCCCGAAGGGGACCGACAGCCCCGACACCACCTCCCGGGGCGGTACCGGCAGCGTGGGGCCATCGCTCCCCGGCGGAGCTCCCGCCGCCGCCTCCGGTAACCGGTACCGGGCTGGGTTCGGCGGCGCTCGGCGCTGTTCGGGCGCGCCGCGCAGCCTCCTCCAAATATGGCATTCGGCCACGCCCCCCGCTCCGCCAAACATGGAGCGAGGCCACGCCCCCCCGCTCACTGTAAACACGGGAGAGGGTGTGGCCACGATGCCGCGCCCCGCCTCCTCCGCCTAATATGGAGCATGATCCCGCCCCCATCCCGGGCGTGTGCCCGCCCACCCAATCCCTGAGATAGGGACACGCCCCCGCCTGCCCATTTATGGGGAAGGCCACGCCCATTTTGCCGCTGAGGGGCGTGGCTTGGCGGCGGGCCCGGCGGAGAAGGAGCGGGCAGCGCCTGGAAGGTGCCAGCAATGGAGGCGGGGGGGGGAGGGGCAGTAGGGGGGAGGCTGGCACGGCACGGGGGATGCTGGCCCGGCACCACACGGCTGGTGGCCCAGTGGCTACCTCAGGGGAGTGTCCCAGCACCATCCCGAGGATGGGGCTTGTGCCCAAAGGCCTCCCGGGGGGACGCTGGGGGTCCCCCCCAGGGATACTCAACACCCTGTGTGAGCTGGAGCCCCTCGAACAACCCCCTCCGCCACGGCAGGGCTGGGGAGAGTGGCCAGGGAGATGCCAGCAGGGACACGCCACCCGCCGTGGGGGCACAGCCAGGAGAATGGCAAAGCCCAGGGCCAGGCCAGACCAGCAAACACAGAAACCACGTCAATAAAAGTAAGGAATATTTATTAAATATCAAAAAAAGCTACATGTTTTGGGCAGAGACAACACCACCCCCGCTCCCCGCCGGGCTGTCACGCAAACCCTGGCGAGTTCCCGCTCTGCAGCCAGCAGCTGCCCCGACAGCCGGGCTCAGCCCGGCCCCGCCGCCGCTCCCCGTCACGCCTTGGCCCGCTCGGCTCCGTCGTCGGCGCTGGCTGCCGGCTGCTCCACCGCCGGCCCCACCTGGATGGGCACGTTCCTCTCGGGGGCGGCCGGCAGG
>BJBW01004268.1:1232-28160 GCA_004320125.1 Scolopax mira
TGAAACCACCCAAGCACCAGCACTGGACTTGTCGTATGCTATTCAGAGTGGGACAGCAACACCTGTGACCATGCAAGCTGAACAGCCCAATCGCATCAGTAATACCAGCTTCTTCAGCAAGGAAATATCCTTATCACCCACCTGGAGCTGGAGGTCTACCCTGAGGTCTACTGTGGAGGTGAAGGTAGAAGGGGGGATTACCTCTAACTGGACAGTGACAAACTGGGCGAGGAACTTGACCATCTGCAGGAAGATATGGACAGCCACAGAGCAAGTGCTCACCCAAGAAGGATGCTCCCACGATGACCACATTCTTGCTCGTGGCCAGCTTCACGACACGGTTGGCATCCTCAGGTGTACGGATGTTGAAAACATTTTCCACCTCCTTACCCTTGCAGCTGAGAGCTTTGGGCCTGAAAAACACAAACTGAGGGCAATACAGGCGCTTTTCTTGACCCCATGGTGGCAATTAGGACTGCAGACCCCCTTTCCAGGGCTCCAGCAGCATCTCAGACTTTCCTTTTTTCACTTTTCTCTGGGCTGGAGACATAACACAGAAAATTCCAAATTCTGGTGGACAATGGCCAAAGCATGACTATGAATGCTGGGGCAGCAGGGGCTGCTCGGTGGCTGCCTCTGTCCCCATCCATGCCCCAGTGGTACTCACAGGCTGGGGTGAGCTCCCTCCCAGAGCGATGCAGCTCAGCACAGGGAGGGTACCAGTTTGTGAGCTTGTACTTAACTGCTGGTAATGTTGTAAAATTTTCACAGGGATAATGGGACACAAAAAACTCACTCTGTCCTCCAGCAGACACTTTGGAGCCAGATATTGAAAGCCTTGGCAAATGCAAGTTCCACTATCCATTCCTCTGGGCACATTGCTGATGCTGCAGCAGTTTAATCGTGCCCTCCCCATGCACTTACGAGAGCCTGTTTTTAAATATCTGACCCCTGCATACCCGACTCACATCTGGAAATGGGACAGACGATCATAAATAATTTAGGTACCTCAAAAAGATTTACCCAGTGTACCTGGAGCTTGTGCATTAGGATTTTGAAATTGTTGCCAAAGGCTTAATCTTCTTTTGAACCTAATTAGGTGTCTGATGCAGGTGGCATTTTGGCTGCAGCACTGCACCGTCCAGCACTGGCCATGAGCATCCGGTGGGGCTGTTGCTGTTATTGGTGGCACACATAGTTGCAGCAGGAGTTCCTGCTCCGACTGTTCCACAGCATCACTTCCCAGGATGATAAATTTTGCAGGGGGCACATTTCTCCTACTTTGTTTTGTGCCTTGGTGTTAAAGCACAAGGAAAGGGAGCCAGGACCCCTCAATTTCATCTTAACACATTGCCTTTCCTCCAGTCCTCAGGCACATTGCCCTGTGTGCCTCCTGGCCCTTTCAAAATGATGAAGAGTGGCCCAGCAATGGCCTCTATCAACTCCCTCAGCACTCTGACACACTTCTGTCAACTCCCTCAGCACTCCCATCAGGACCCGCGGACTTGCAGATATCCAGTTTACTTAATTGATCTCAAACTTGATCCTTCTCAACCAAGGGAAAGCCTTCCTTCATCCAGACTTTCTCTGTTTCCTCCAAAGCGTAAGACTCCTGAACAGTAAAGACTGAAGCAAAAGGAGGGACTCAGTAACTGTCTTCTCTACATCCTCTGTCACCAAGGTCCTGGGCATTGATTTTCATATACTAAGATGATGGGAATTTCCTCAGTGGAAATTTCCGAGTCTCTCCCATACGATGTTGAGCTGGCCCCCAAGGAAAAGCACAGTGTGCTGCTGAAAAATTCCTCCACCTTTTCAAAGCTCATTTTTCTATCAGCTTCTTTAACATCAAACAGCCCATGCACCCCCACTGGTGCTTTTTGTTAATACCCTTTTGATGACCTTAACACTGACCGTGAGACACCCCAAGAAGCAAATCCCACAGCTGCCCCCCCAGCCCCCATGTCTGGTGGTTACCTGTTTTCTGGGTGACTTTTGGGTGACACACATACTTTGTATCTTTGGCTGAGCAGACATACTTTGCACAACTTGATAGAGATATCTATCATACAGATATAGGTATAGCTATATACAGACGTGTCCAATGGGTGTTCCTTGCCTTTTCTGCAATCACTCCTGCAGATAAATTCATTGTCTGAATCCAATCGCCATAGCCGACCCCTTATCCCAAGGCACAAGCTCATTCTCAGGTAAAACAGCTTCTCTTGATCTTTAAAATGTTTGTTGATAGCTTACGTGTTTCCAGTCGCTATCAGCAGCTTGTTGTATTCCATCTTGAATCCATCCTTGAACACAGCTGTCTTGTTCTTGATATCCACAGCTGCAACCTGAAATCATTTATAAACAATGTTAAGAGATAAAATCCCAGATGTTCACTGAGCTCCCAGCCCAACCAACGTGTCAGTTAGATTTAGTCCCCTGTATTCCTGTCCACAGCTTAGCAAACCCAGACCTTTAATATTGCTAGTTGTCTTTTCGCAAATCCTTGAAGTTCTGTTACAAATAGAAAAATGGACAGAGATGTTTATACCATCACTGTCTGCTCTGCTTGCAGGATGATTATCCTAATCAGAGACTGGGTGGTCACCCCAGATCCACATGAGGATGCTCACAAATGGTAAGTAAGAAATGATGGTCACCACAGGGTTTGCACAGAGTGTCCTTCCTGCTGCAGGATTAACTGCATGAACTGTGGTTTTGAACAACCACAGGCAACCTGCACTGGGGCATAAAACAGGAGGGACTGGAGGAAACCTAACGCTTCTACAACAGCATCCAGTGAGCCAAGAGCAGAGATGGGCACCACATTTCCTAAACACTGACTTTGGGTACCAGCACTTGCAGAAGACAACCTGCAGGTCCTCACCTGCATTTCTGTCAGGACTTCGATGTCGTAGGTGCGGAAGAACTCCTTGGGGCGCAGGGCGATCTGCTCCGGGTGGGAATCCATTGACTGCAAAAAAAAGTAATTTTTCTGTCAACTGCTGTGTGTTGAACAGGTGAGTGGAGAAACGCCTATTATGAGCCCAAATTAGCAGTAGTCTGAAGTCAGTCCTTATGGCACGGGTTAAGAGTTGCTCTACAGGGGCTAAAATAAAAGCCTTTTCAAATAAGAGTTATCACAAGCTGCTGGACTGGGCTCTGGTCCCTTCTCTGACTGCTGGGCATGGGGGTGTCCTTGCTCCCCATCACACACGCAAGTTCATAGGAGCAAAAGAGGAGCACTGTTATTTGGAAAAGAACCAGTTGCCAGGGGAAATGGAAGTTAAAAGAGCAATAAGAACAATCAGCATTAGCACAGCAAGGGCAACACTTTCAGAAGCACCCAAGTTATGCAGTACAATTTCCCTCAAAAGCTGAAGCAGTGGCATGTGGCCCATATCTACTTATTTTTAGCTGCAAGATAAAGGTTCCGGCTCTTTCCAGCCTTCTCTAGTGCTTGGGCGAATCTTTACAGACAGGGCTGGGCTCATATTTGAGCTCAAGTTCATCTGTCCTCCTAACACTGTGGACACAAGCTCAGTCAGAGGATGAGCTGACCACCAAGGGATCTATGTGCAGACTGTTCCATGCTCCAGTGCATCCCTCCCTGCCTGCAGCACAGTGGGGACGGGCACGACCACACACATGCCATGGTCAAACCCTGCAACATATCACAACAGCACCAAGCAGCAGCAGCATCTGCTCGTGCCACACACGTATGACATTTGGGCTTGACACGAGGGGGACAGGGGATGCAGGAAGCAAGGGCTTTCAAATCTGCCCCCAGTGATGGATGTGCAAGGTCCTTCTCCTTGGAATCGACTCAGTCAGGGGCTGGGATGAGCCCTGCAGGACATTCCGCGACTTCAGATAACACTGTGCTCAGAGGATACCCAGGTCTTACGACTTGAGGCAGGTGCAGGGTTTTACTGCAAATTCTTCAAACTCCCAGTGTTTGCAGAGAGGAACATCTAGCCCCATGGCTTGGGAACCATGGTCCCCAGGCCGGCGTGCGGGAGTGCAGTGCACAACCACCATGGGTTTTGCTGCTGCTCAGGGACAGCAAGAGGGACATTGCACCAGGGAGCAGGTCACAGTACAAAGGGGAAATGGAGGAGTAGTCCAGAGGGACCCCGGGACAGACTGATAGCATGTTCAGCAAGGCAAGGAATGGCAATGCTGCAGTTTCAGGTGGCAAGAAGTCTGCTCCTTACAGCTTTATGTGCTCCTCTTCTAATGACTCTTTCCAGGGTTAGTCCCATTCAGAATAGGATTATGACACCTCCTCTAGTGGGAGGTGTCCCTGCCCAGGGCAGGGGGGTTGGATCTTTAAGGTCCCTTCCAACTCAAACTATTCTATGGTTCTATGATTCTATGAAGAAAAATCCCCTTTTCTTTCCTAGCTTGTTCCCAAAAATTCTGCCTTCTCTTCCATGGGCTTTGCGCACCTTCCAAAAGAAACTACAGCCAGAGATGATTAGTAGAAAGTTTCACAAACCATGCATAACATCTCTGGCACGTGAGATGTTCTCTCAATTTAACAGAGAGTGGAAAAGGCTGTCTAAGACTCATACAGTGGGGATAAGCGTTTTGGAGAGCTGCCTGGCTGGGACAGGGACCACGAGCTTCTCTGAGCTCCCCAGAACAACCTTGGTAACTCTTGGATGCAGGTTTCAGCCAGATGCTTCTCGGCCCAAGCAGGTCTTGTCCAAACACAGAAATGGCTTGAATGCTATCAAGAAAGCCACATTTGAAAATCACTTTGCCTTGGGGCTGGGAGCAGAGTTAGATGCTGTGATTACAGAGTACCAGCCCCCATAGATAACATCTCTGACTTAAAGGGGAATACACACACACCCTGTTCTGATGTTATCTCCAGGCTTCAAGATTAAATGCTGCTGTCAGGTCTGAGCTGCAGGCTCAGGAATCAGTAATAAAAACTGTGATTATATCATCCTGTATCTACAAATTGGAATGCGAAATGGGATGTGTGCCAGAAAAAGTGATCTTTGCACTGCGATCAAGTTACCAAGTTGTGACAATGACCAATAATCAAAATAATTATGCCATGGAGCATCGCCAGGCAGTAAGGATCATGCACTAACAAAAACCTGGCAAACAGTGCAATTTTTTCACATGCCCCATTTCATTGCCCTAAAGATTTTGATCCAGAAACATAAGAAGAAGATCCATCCAGGTATGAGCTGGCCAGGACAGCTATTCTAGCCCTATGAAGAACGCCCTTGTTCCTGTGCTGGAGTACTCTTACTTCTGAGCCCAAACAGCCCCTCTCTTGTGTTTCATATCTCAGTCAACAACAGAAAAGAAAATCCAAAGGAAAAGAGATAGGATGAATCAAAAAGAAGAGAGACGCTGCTGCAATGAGTAACAGCGGGGACAAGTTCTAGGGCAAATTCTAAAACTGGGAAGGAATGAGACATACCCAAAGTGATACAAACCTTACTGAGCTTTGGTCTGTCATAGGGCAGGTGTCTGTCCATCGTGCACATCACAATCCTGTCTGAGAAACCCTCCTGGCGCAAGGTCTCTGCACAGACCAGTCCAGCTGCCCCTATGGGAGAAGGAAGACTTGTGGCAGCCATGTGTATGGGGCACTCAAATGTCTAAACCCTTTGCTCCTAAACCCCACCGGGGCTGACTCCAAAACCACCATCTCCACTAGCCCTGGCCTGACTTCATGTCCCTTCCCAAGTCAACCAGCTTGCAGGGGAAGCCAGTTGGGGCAGAGGCACCAGGCAGGAGGAGGGACCCTTGGTCTGTGGAGCATGGAATTAATTCCCTGGTGGACTTGTCTGTGCTTAAACTCATACAAACCCCCAAAGAGCACACCTGATGAGTGCTGTCAAAGCGTACACACCTTCCAAACTCAGGGGCACAGGCAGATGCTCAGGCCTTTGAACTCCCCTGGTCAGGGAAGGGTCTGAGCACTCAGCTCCTGGTGAATCTACAGCCTGGCACGAAGGGCAGGGAGACCTCCATCCTTCACGGCTGAAGTGCTGGTTGCATGTAGAGGATTTTGCATGCAATTTCTTTGAGTTTTTTTGTTTGCTTGTTTTTAAACATAATAAAAAAGGATAAATCAAACAACAAGCTGCCTTGGGGCGTGCTGTTCCCCTGCGTCCAGGCAGCCTGATGGGCATGTCTCTTCTTCTCAGGCCAAACTAGTGAGACTTGAGAGCTCAAGAGAGCCATCCTGAATCTCTTTGTAACTAAAGAACCTTCTCTCAGCAATGAGTGCTGCTGGGGCCGCAGTTTCTGTAATACCAATGAATCAAGATGGACCCGGACAGTATCATGGTTTTATCCGTTAACAAAACACTCCTGTTGATGGAGGTGGGGAACAGTGGAAGAAGGGACAGGTGGGTGGACATCCCATGGAAGCTGTCTGCAGCATACTGAGCCAGGACAGATGCTGCGCTGATGCCAGGATGACTGTCACATGAGCAAGGGGCCACAGTCGCTTGCTCTCAGCTCTGCTGGGCATGGCTGGATCTTGGTCCTGGATGAAGGGCAGGACAGATTCTTCCCAACACTTCTTCCTCACAACCCTAGCTTTGAAATCTCCTTTCCCACCCAGCAGAACAGACCTTGGTCTTAAAAGACCTCGGTCTTAACAGACCTGTAAATTTAGCTGGTCAAGTCTGAGAAGGTTCCTTCAGCAATGGCTAACATTGCCTGTGGAGTGCCTCGGCTGAGGATCTTGATGACTGTCCATCCCTGCCACACACCAGGACAGCCCAGCTGACCTCAGGGACCAGCAGTGTCCCACCCTGGCTTTCAGGCAACAAACAGCAGGGGTGCAAGGAAGGGAAAAATGTTATCCAGCAGTAAGGGAAAAGTCATGCAGGCTGGTTTTCCCCTCTGCTCAGGCTGCAAGTTGCAACTGATACGGCAGAAGCAGGAGATTGCAGTGTGCTCCCCATCTCCACAGCTTGGATCTGGTGACCAATCCATGAAAGAACAACCCATGTGCCAGGAGCAGCCACTTGTTCCTAACCCCAGGTCCAACAATGCACAGCTTGTGTTCTCTCACCCACCATTTCACGTGGTCCAGCCTAGCACCCAACTCATTCTAGAAATAGGCAAACTCACTCCATCAGACTTTCTACTAAAATTGCACTACACAAACAGAGCTGGAACAAGAGATAGCCTGGCAGTTTTGCTGTTTCATGCAGGGTTTTGATATTTTCTGGGAAGACAGAAGAATTTATCTTCAGAGAAGACCCTTGAGGTGACAGCTTTGGATCTACAGGAAGATCTGCAATGGGATGAAACAGAGATGTGCAGGCTCCAAGAGAAAAGGTGTATCTGCATCACAGGAACACCTGAGAGGACTTTACACTTATCAGTTGTGGAAATCAGAGGTTACTGAGGTATCCGGGGAGGGCATAGAGAGAAGGTTGTTCAGGGCACTCAATACAAAGGACTGTGACAGGGGAACTACAAAACTCCATAGACCAGAGGTACAGGGCATCTTTGGTCCATCAGCGTGTAGTACAAAGAGACTCAGAAAGACCCCCTGGTCTCACCCGTTGCACAGCGAAGGACAAAGAAGGAGTAACAGAAGATGCACAGAGCAGACACCCTTCGCTCTGCACACCCTCCAAGGAGATGACATGCACAGCGGTCCCAGCACACACCACCCCATACCTGCACCAATGATCAGCACGTTGGTATTGCTCAGGTTATAGTTGCTCAAGGAGATGCACTTTGCCATCATCTTTGTCCTCCTCTGTGTCTGAAGAGCCTATGCCACCAACAACAAGAAGGAAAGTCATTATCTTTTCTTGGCTTTAACCTGTGTAGCTGGGCAGGAATGGGGACGACTACACTATTGTCATAAAACAGCTTGGATAGAAAAGGAACAACTGTATCCTTGTACCCAGTTAGGACTCCAAATGCATGCTCACCCAAATACCTTTCCACCATCCAGTTCACTACACCCTTACAACGTAAAAAACAAAACCATTGTCTTCTGCAAATTCATCCAGGTACACGAAACTGGGGGCAAAAAAAAAAGAATAGGAAAAGCAGCCCAGGTGTGTCATTGTGCAATTCTGCAACCAACAGGTGAGATGGAATTGCAGAAGTCCTATCAGGAACTCTATCCTGTGTTTGATCAGAGCTTGTATACCTCTGATATCCAAAGAAGCTGATGGACTTGTCCAACCTGTGAGAGCATACCACTCTGCACAGACCCCCAGTTGCCAGCCATTGGAGGCCAAAATCCATTTCTGGTAGAGGGTACAGGCTCACCCTCCTCATCACACCCCATCTGAACCAACTGGAGTAGAAGTGCTGCCATTCAGGTGACCTCTCTGGATTTAACCCAAGTGCTGTAATGGTCTGGCTGTCTCTGAGCACCTGGATTCACAAATGTGTATGTGCAAATGTGCATCAGAAGGTGGCTTTTCATGGAAAGAAAGATGGCAGCTCTAAACGGGCTTCATTCCACATACTATCTGGGGGGATGAGAGCCATCCCTGCCCACAGACCAGGCTCCGCTCCAGCAAAAGGAGCTGAGGTCTGGGCTCAAGAAGGAGCACAGATGACCCACGTTCAGACCCAGCAAAAGTGGGTGAAAGAGGCCTATTTCCATGGGCCAACTAAATTAAAAGTTGCTGCAGGCTTAAGGAAACACAGGACAAGTTCAGGACAAAGACCTAGTAAGACGTCCTGAATCCATGGAGGTGGACTCAGGTGTCTGACAGGGAAGCTGGAGGAGTACAGGCAGGACAGGAGGGGGACACAACACCTCCTGCCTCCATACAAACTTTGGGCTGTTTCTTGAGACAGGACTGGGCCATGTGGACCTTTCTTTGGTTTACCCATGTTGGGTGCTCATACATCGTTCTGTTCAGGCACTGCTTCCCCTGCCACAGAGCCCATGGAAAAACATTTCCCCTCCACCCCCACGCACACAGAGCAAAAAGCAAAAGTATGGGCCTTGATTTTGGGATACCCAAGGCTTCTCACCTGCTTGCTTGCTCGGATGTACACCTTCTCCTTCTCAATCTTCACCTAAGAGCAACAGAACAGCAGCGGTTTTCAGGACAGTGAGTGCCTCTGGCATGGAGAGGGCAATTAGTCCCTCTGTGCAACAACTAGCAAATGGAGCACCAATCTCACCAGGTCTCCTGTAGAGCAGCTCAGGCCATGTCAGGGATCATCCCAGCTCAAGGCTGTGGGATGTCTCCTATCAACTATGCACCAATGGTCAGTGTAAAACACAGTCTGTATTGCAGGCTTACGGCTTGTTCCTCAGTCCCACTCCACTCCTGGACAAGAGACACAGACTGTGCACCTCTACCCTTAGGTTCCCAGCAGGTGTCTGATGCCCATGGGTAGGTGCAAGGGGAGCTGCAGGGTGGAGGAAGGAGAGCTGGGGGTGCTGCATCACCAGTGGGTCAAGGGAGGGGATTCTGCCCTGCTGCTATGCTCTGGTGAGAACCCCACCTGGAGTCCAGCTCTGGGGACCCCAACATCAGTAGGACATGGTCCTGTTGGAGAGAACCCAGAGGAGGCAACAAAAAAGGTCAGAGAGCTTGAGCACCACTGATCAAGGACAAGCTGAGAGAGTTAGGGTTGTCCAACCTGGGGAAGAGAAGGGTCCAGGGAGACCTTACTGCAGTCTTTCAATACCTAAAGGGGGTCTATAGGAAAGATGGGGACAGAATTTTTAGCAAGGCTTGTTGTGATAGGACAAGGGCTAAAAGAGAAAGGGAAGAAATGTTTTACAATGAGGGTGGTGAGACAACTGAACAGGTTACCAAGAGAAATTTTGGATGCTCCATCCCTAGAGGCATTCTAGGTCAGGTTGGAGGGGCTCTGAGAAATGTGATCTGGTGAAAGATGTCCCTGCTCATTGCAGGGGGGCTAGACTAGGTGCTCGTTAAGGTCCTTTCCAACCCAGATCATTCTGTGGTTCTGTGAGTTCCTTTGCTGCTGCAAGAACAAAGGTCTTACCTGAAACCTGGGTAAGCTGTCCAAGCCAGGAAAGTCCTCTATGTCTCCTGTGCTGATGTTGAAGCAAGCTCCATGCCAAGGACAGCGGACTCTTCCTTTGGACAAGACCCCTGCAGGAAACAGGCAGAGTAGAGTTGGTGCTGCCTCACAGCTCCCTCCTGTCCCTGCCTGCAGTCACACAAAATCCAGCTGACATGACTTGGCCAGGGTAGGGGTGGCAGACGCCAGGTCTCCCTTCTGTGATGGTGGACTCCTCAGCTTCTTCACAATGTGATGCCACTGCTGAGTGAGGCTGACCTCCTGAAGACTGAATACTGTTGCCCAGGGCTGCCTGCGTCAAAAGGAGCTGTGCTGCTCCATGCAGAGCAACTTCAACGTTCAGACTCTGCAAGCATATCCCCATGACACTCCTTTACCTAGAAGTGTCACCTCTCCTACAGGGCATGTGGCAGTTGCTGTGGACCTGGATGGTCAACAGCATCTTGGCTATTTGATGTGGAGTTCTCTTAACCTGCATGTGGGACTGGAGCATCCATTTGGGACAGAGGGTGAACGCAGTACCCAACTGGGATCTTCTCTGAGGGATCCCAACTAAAATGCTGTGGCTGACAGTGCTCTTCCAGCACTTCCGGGACATAATCTCACTCTCCAGCAGGGCCTGGGGCTGCAGTCTCCAGGGTCTCGCTGTCATCTCCACAAGCCTCAGGAGCACCAGGAGCAAGCAGCACCTCCAGCAGAGCTGGATTATTTAGATCAGGCATGTTCCAGAGCAGACTCCAATGCAACAAGGAGCCTGCCCACTGCCAGGAAAGCTTGGGGAAGGCCCAAAGCCATAAGTTCACTCCTCCCAAGTGTTTGCTCAGAGGCTGCTACCTTGGACTTTGGTGTTCCCTGCTTGGAAGAGCTGGCTCACAACACATGGGCAGAGCAAGCGGTGTCACATCTCGTCATCCACCACACCTGGGGAGGCAGGGACAGCCCCCGCACTTACTCCTGCAGCAAGTCCTGCATCCCCAGCGAGACCCCTCTGGGGTCCTCCCAGGGACGTGCCCGCAGGTCTCTGAAAGGCAGGTGGGCTCCCACCTCCGCTGGCCATCGTGGCAGCGCAGGCCTCTTTCTGCCCCATTCAGAGGGCTGCTAACTCCAGACGAGGGGCCGAGCATGGCCACCACCAGCACCCAGCACTGCTGCTGGGCCAGCAGAGCCCCGAGAGCAGTCAGCAGGGTGCTCTGCTGTCCCCCCAGGATCCCACCTCTGGCAAAGTGTCCCTTGCCCCCAGCTTGGCTGAGACACGTGCAGCCAGGCCAGCGCTGCCTGCTGACATTATTCAGACTCTGGGTAGGAACCTGCCTAAAACCCATGCTGAGAAACTGCCAGGATGTGTATTTTTTAAGTGCCAAGATGGGAAACCACTGTACTTCATCCCACTTCAAGCAATAACACCAGGAGCATTATTTTTTTCACTACTGAAAGTTTGCTACTGAAAGGTTCCCGTCAGCCCAAAGAGCTTACTCCTGTCCCCAGAAAGAGGACTTTGATTCACAGAGAGCCGTGGTTTTGTGGGTGTTTTTTTTAAGACTGCATGGCCTGAAAAATCATAAGGTGATTTTTTTTTTTCCTTGTTAAGACATTATAACTCCTCAGTGGCCGGGAACCGATAAACTGAACAATATGAAACTGAGCTTTGCATCGGAACAGCGAGCTGCTGCCGTTTCCTACCATCAAAGAGAGGTTCAGCTCCCCCTAAAGAACGAAGCAGACACCAAATTTAATGGTGCCTGTGCCATTTTGTTCTCCAAAGTCACCCACAGAAGCCCCAGCCCTGTGACCAGCAGTGGCAAGCTGGGGTCACTAGCAAACCAGACTTGTGGCAAAGAGTTCCCAGGAGGTTTGTGCACCCCCAGCTTTCTGCCCATGTCTTCCCCCAATGCGAAGATGCCAAGGTGGTGCTGAGCGTGTGGCACAGCACTGCCCCATGCCTGGCAGCACAGCTGGGTGAACACTGGGCCATTTTTTGCCAACACTTTGATGCCCTTGGTTAGTCTCCCAGGATGTGATGCAGACTGACCTTTGACCAGTGGAGCCCCATAATGAGGACACTTGTGTCCCACGGCGTGGAACTCGCCGCTCTCCTTGATAAGCAGAGCCTTCCCGCAGCCCAGGTCCACTTCCCGCATCCTGGGGAGGAGGAGCATGGAAAACACATGGCAGAACATCTGCCTGGCAGGGAATGCCACCCCTTCACCATGCACCCCAGCCGTGGTCCTACCAGGCTTCCCCCTTCCTTCAGCTTGCTCGCCACCAGCTTAAGGTGACTTATAGATGTGGGTCACTCCTGTCACCAAGCTGGCTTTGGAGGTGGCTCTGCTGCTCCTACCCTGGGGCACATCCAAGCATTAAGTGGCAGCTCCTTCATCGATCACTGTGTCAGGAGGTGACCCAAAGCACCTCGCCAGATGTTCAGGAAGAAGCTGGTGGTCTCCACCTGAGCCCAGGGACTCAGAATAAAGCTTTTTAGCATGCAGTGGGAGCAAGAAACAAAACTGGTTCTACTGCAACATCACTTCCCTTCCTGGGCCCAGCAGCTCAGCAGGTCCCTGCCGGGCTTGTGTTCACTCACTCAAAGTAAACACATTATTTCTGAGACTTGAATACCAGGAGAGGTGATTCTGAGCGTTTGCGTACTCCAGCCTTAGGAGTCTGCCTCCCTGCACCCCAAGGGGTCATGCTCTGGTCCTGGTTACATTCCAGGGTCAACCTCACGGGTCATCTTTGCCTGATAAAACCCTCAGGACAGCAGACACTGATGTGACTCCTTGCTGTTTCCCTCAGCAGTTTTTTCAGAGCAAAACTCACACAGTGATCTTCCCACCTGCTCTGGGCTGGTGGGACCAGCTCTGTGCTACCGAGGTCCCTCCTGTTGTTAGACTCAGCCTCATGTTTGCACAGGAGACAACTCAACCCTCAAACCATTCTCTGGGGAGATTCAGGTGCTCTTTGAAAGACTGCAGTTGCTGGTGTGGTACCCTGATCAAAAGCATGATTAGCACAGCAGGAATCCTTTATACACAAAGCTTCACCATTTTCCAGCTCTCTGGATCACATATCCCCAGCTACAGCCACCTGGTCCTTGACCAGGCCAGGCTGAGGCTCCAGTCACCCCTGCCCTGGTCAAAAGCATCTCTTTGCCCATCATGCATCTTATCTGCAAAGACAGAAAGAGTTACTGAGCATCCCCATCTGCTGGATGAGTGATTAATGATGCCATTAGTGCTGGAAAGGAGCATATTAGAAAACCCTTTCTAACTCCCTTGGCTTGTCCAAGAGCTGACCTGCAGCCCTACAGCTCAGCAAGCCCGTGCTGAGAGATGCCCACCTCTGCATTGGCCACAGCCTGGGTGCAGCATCCCCCATCAGTGGTGCATTCGCCCACAGCAGTTGGTCCCCCAGGGACTGGCATCTCCTCCCCAGTGGCCAGCAGCACTGCAACATGTGATTTTATTTGCAAGTTTCCAAGCCTTGAAGACCATATACAGAATTGGGCTGCATTTAGGCAGTTGCATCCCACAGTATCCTTCTGGAGAAACTGGCTACCCATGGCTTGGATGGGAGGACTCTCTGCTGGATTCAAAACTGTCTGGAGGCTGGGCCCAGAGAGTGGTGGGGAATGAAGTTAAATCCAGCTGGTCATGAGCAGTGTCCCCGAGAGCTGGGTATTGGGCAGGTTCTCTTTAACATCTTCATCAATGATCTGGATGAGGGGATCGAGTGCACCCTCAGTAAGTTCATAGACAACACTAAGTTGGGTGGGAGTGTTGACCTGCTGGAGGGTAGAAAGGCTTTGCAGAGGGATCTGGACAAGCTGGACAGATGGGCCGAGGCGAATGGGATGAGGTTTCACATTGGCCAAGTGCCATATCCTGCCCTTGGGTCACAACAACCCCATGAATGCTACAGGCTGGGAACAGAGTGGCTGGAGCGGCCAGACAGAAAAGGACCTGGGGCTGTTGGTCAACTGTTGGCTGAACATGAGGCAGCAGTGTGCCCAGGTGGCAAAGAAGGCCAACAACATCCTGGGCTGTATCAGAAACAGTGTGGTGAGTAGGACTCGGGAGGCGACTGTCCCCCTGTACTGGGCACTGGTGAGGCCCCACCTTGAGGGCTGTGTCCAGTTTTGGGGCCCTCTACAAAAAAAGACATTGAGGGGCTGGAGTGGGTCCAGAGAAGGGCAACAGAGCTAGTGAGGGGTCTGAAGAATAAGTTTTATGAGGAGCATCTGAGGGAGCTGGGGGTGTTCAGCCTGGAGAAAAGGAGGCTGAGGGGAGACCTTCTCACTCTCCCCCTGAAAAGAGGGGGTAGCCGGGGGGGTCGGTCTCTTCCTCCAAGGAATAGGCAATGGAACAAGAGGAAACCGCCTATTTTTACATGGAAAGGGCTATTAAATGTTGGAATGGGCTTTCCAGGGCAGTGGTTGAGGCACCATCCCTAGAGGAATTTAAAAGATGTGTTGACATAGTGCTTAGTGACATGGTTTAGTAGTGTGGCTGTGCTTTTGGGTTTTGTTGGTTTGTTTTTTTTTAATCAGAGTTAGGTTGACGGTTGGACTAGATGATCTTAAAGGTCCCTTCCAACCCAGACAACTCTATGATTCTATGATTCTGCTGGACAGTGCACTATCCGCTGAAATATGAGTCTTGCAACCATTCATCATTTTCAGGAGGCTGCAAGTCTTGGGTACAGGAGGCTTCAGCACTGAGACCCCCACTCCTCATCCTGCCTAGATCTTTGTCAAGGGGACTTCTGCAGCTTTCCAGCCACAGGGGCAGTGCCAGCTGCCCAAGCACCATTGTGAGACTGATGTTGCTCTGCACTGAGCAGTTTACTCTCTGCTCTCTCACTGTGTCTCCACCAGATCTTCATCCCAAAATGTCCTGTGCCCTTTCTCTTCTCAGCACTTAGATGCTCCCTTTTCACCCAACAGCCCTGATACACCCTGTGCAATCCATGGCCTTGTGGGAGTCACTAAACCTCTTCCCAATGCCATTATCATCAGCTGCTTCCCTACAGAACAGCCTTCCAGCTCACTGTGGAGGAAAGCGGAGAAACAAGGAGTGAGCCCTTGTTTTGCAGGGAGCTGGGCACAGAGTGCAGAGCTGCTGTTCCCTGGAAACGTCCCCTCTTCCAACCAGAAAGACTGTCCCTGCACAACTCAGTGTTTACCATGAAATCCTGGTTGTCCCCACTGCACAAAGTGGACATTCTCTACAGCAAGCCTGGCACGTTGCATTTGGAGTACTGAATACACCACTGTGCACCCAGCAAACCCCATGTGCTCAAGAAAGGTACTGTCCATGTGTGATCCCTCAATGCTGCTCATGCTGCATGATAGGACCCAGTGTCTCAGAAGAATGAGACTCACTTTGCATGCTGCTTTCTCTTTGGGTAACATCCCAGCACTATCCCATCACTTGCACCCAGCCTACAGAGACACTTGTCCCACTCTGCTTCACAACTACGGAGATGAGACTAGGGCTCAGGGCTCTTGTAACACCTTCAGACCCGTCTTGGATAAGTCTTTGTGCAGGTGCCTGCTCCACCTGCATCAACTGTCCCACTAGATTAAAGGCAAATGCTCGATTTCCTTGTCACCTCAGGCAAAAATGGCAGCAGAGCTTGTCATGCCTGCCCTTGAGAGCCATTTTGTCCCAGTAAATTGGCAGCACTCCTCCCGGACGATGCAGCTCTGCTCCCTCCCCATGTAGGACACTTGGTTACAAGGAGAATACAGCAGTACAAGTCCTACTGCATTCCTCAGCTGTGCAGATAAAAACTTCAGTTAAATGATAACCATAAATCTATGGGAAGATAAGATACGCGAAAGAGTTTACAACTTAACCAAGGAACTGTGTGATCTGACAGACTCAAAAACAAGACCTGGTGTCTTCAAGGCAGCACACAGCTACCTACAAGGCTCCCAATCTCAGACTCATTCCAGAGTGAGCAAGAGGATGATTTACTGCTCCTTGCTGAGCTATTTACTCTGTTGGGAATTTGTCCTTTTGCCTCACTCCTCTCCCCACTTGGGAAGCACCAGCTAAAACTCAGCTTTGGTCTGCAAAGGACCTTTGCTCGAGAGCCAAGGGAGCACTGGGGACTGTCTTCTGTCTGCAGCTCATTGGCCTCCCCCAGTCAGCCTTATGGGAGGCTCGCTGGGTACAGCAGCCAGAGTTCATCCTCCAGTAGCTTTTACTGGCTCTCCTGAGACTATCTTGGTACCAGAAAGGTAGAAAGCATGGGCAGAAAGAAGAGCCTGTCCTTGCAGACTCTACTAACACAAGGTAGAGGTGCCCGGCCCCTTGTGCCCTCGCAGAGTATCAGAGCAAGAAGGGAGTCCTTTGGTCTGGCCCGTTGCTGCGGGACCTTCTTGCAGCACTTCTCTTTTGAGCTAGAAGAAAAAAACTATTCTCAACTTAAAATGTCCAGGGATAGCAAGTCTACCCCCCTACCTGGTAGTATATTTCAGTAGCTGAATGCATACACAGTTGAAGTGTGAGCCCAGTTTCCAGCTCGATGACAGTTTCTAGCCCTGGCTTTAATTTAGCTGAGGAGCATCCTGTTACAGCCACCTGCAGCCAAGTTTGTTCTCAAGGACAACAGGCATCCCCCTCCTCACCTTCCCCTTGACCCTTGTGGGACATAGCTCTTCGAATCTTCTCACCTACTGCACTCCATGTTTTCCAGTCAACATATCTATTGCAGCCCTATTTTTCCAATGTCGTTCTTGCACTGGGGCATTAAAGCAGAGCACGCTTGTTTTAGTAACACCCCAAGCACGAAGTTGGCAGGAGCTGCCTCCGGGGACCCTTGGTGCTCAGCCATTAGGCTATGTCTTGACACTGGAATGGTGCTCTCCCTGTGCAACCGGTATTTCCCAGGGTAATACCCCCGTTTTGCTTCACTCCAGCTTCAAGACAAACCCGGTCGCTGCCTGTGCTCTGCCCCAGGTCCCCAGGTCCCTTTGTCCCCAGCCTGGCTGTTCCTGCTCACCTACACAGGTGGCACTGAGTGGCCCATCACTGCCCAGAAACAGCCCTGCAGCCACTGCACTTGCGTTCCAGTCCTGCACTTCTCTCCCAACTCCTCACCCTCACCTCTTGCTGGAGGAGGCCATTTGCCTGTAGGTCCTGGTGGCCCTCCAGCACTCCTCTGAGCTCCAGCAGAGCTTGCAGAGCCAGCCATGCCTCATCATGTGAAGATTTAATCCAACAGAGTCCTCTGTAGAACAGTCTAATAGAGTAAAATCCCATCACAATGAAAAAACCAGTTTATTCCTGGATGAACTTACCTAATGAGAAGAATTTATAGCCCACAAAGTTAAGCACAAAGTAGTTTAGAATATTATCACAAGCAATAGTTCGATTTAAAGGAATGAGCTGCCAGACTCCTGCTGTGTCCCACACACATGATATCATTTCCTCACTAGAATAAAAGATATTTCAAACTACAATTTATTTCACAGAAGGACAGAGCCCTCTGAGATGTTGGCCACAAACAGGGCACAGGAAGGGCATGCTGCAGGAAGGGCATATCTACCCCAGAAGAGAAACGCTAACGTGGTGTCTGAGACAGGCTCCTTTTATACTTGAGAAAAATCTTAAATCAGGTCAGTGAATCTATACACAGCTGAAGTGTGTTGCTATTAGCAAAAGATTTGGAAAACTGCATCCTTGGTGAAACAGCAAATTGAAAGAGATGAGCTCAGCCAGAAGAACAAGGCACTGCAGAAGTGATGGAGCACACGATCCACCCTACCAGCTGCACCCATGTGCTACTCACACTGCTTTGTAAAACTACTAAGGCTATAAATTTATTAAAAAACGTCAGGGTTGTCTAATGCAAGCTGAGAAGACCCTGTTGAGAAATTCTGTTACAGAACATCACAGCTTTTTACTTATTTTCTAAGTTACATTATCACTTCCAAAAACTCTAAAGAAGAAGACAAGGGGGTTGGTTTGGGTTATAAGATCTCTCAAGGTCTACCTGCAAAAATTTTAGGCACTTACTGTCCATTCTCCAGGTCCTTCACGTGGCACACAGATGCCTCCACCACATCCTTTGGGTTGTGGTAGGGGTTGCTGGCAATGGGATGCTCCTCCAGGTGATAATGCCGGGCAGTCCCATTGACTTTGTAGATCAGGGGGCTGGCTTTCCCATTGGGCGACATCTCCTCCTTACTTCTCTCCTTCTCAGGTATCACAACTTCAATTTTCACTTCAACTGCAGAAACAAATAGAAATTGTCACAAAAATGAAGCCAAGGGTTCTGCTGCCATTCTGCCTCTCCCTCCTTCCCTGGACTCCAAAAGAGGCTGACAGACATCAGAACTGACATTTTTTGTTGGCTTGCTTGGGAAGATAAAACATTTAATATCAAACTCAGCTTGATTATGCAAGCCCATTATTTCACTGTTCTTTCTCGACTGGGCACCTGAAATACATATTCTTGCAAGCAGACATCAGTCATGGGTGCAAAACAACTCTTCAGTCACAGTTCCTGTCCTGTTTAGTTGAAAACAGCTTCAGGCAGCTAGATGTGAGGCATGCCAAGGCCTCTGGGGCTCAGACAGACTTCCAAAAACTCTTTAATTGTAGATAACATTAACTGAAAGAGAAAGCCAACACTGCAGGGTGCATAAAGCTGCTTCATTAGATGGGACACCAGTTAATAAGGAACTAGAAATATCCAAAATTATTTCTGCATGAGGTTTTCAGCGTAGAGAGAACTTTGAGTGTGAAAAGCAAGGATTGTCCGTTCCACTGAGGCACACACCATTGAACAGGGTTTGACAATAAAAGTATCCCTGGCCTGGGGACACAGAGGACACAGGGGAGCTGCTTGTGCCAGTGCAGCACATCCCTCCCACCATCAGAGGGGACACCAGAGCCTGCAGGTGCCCTCAGCCCATCACCATCCTGGGTGCTACCACGGGCAGTGATGGAGCAAAGCAGCCCTGGAAGGGTACAGCCTGGGGGCTGCCCCTTGTGTCCCCCTGCCCCACAGCTGCCTTGGCAGGGACCTACTGCTGGCACTGCCCTCCCCAGGCAGGGATGGAGGGGGAGCAGAGGGGCTGGAGGTGCCACCCAGGTGAAGACATGCCGAGCTCCATACAGCCTCACTGCACACCCACCCACTGCCCCATGCCCAGGGGAGCAGGATGGAGGCAGGGACATCAGAGGAAGCCAGTGATGAGCTCTCACATCATAAAGTTGGCTCCTGGGGACTTCATAAAACTAAGCCATTAATATTTATAATAAACTCCAGGGGAGTTCTATAGCAAGCAAGGGGTAAGTGCCAGAGACTGAAAAAGTGTCTCAAGCAAATGGGAGACTGCTGAGCTCTTCCTGTCTTATAAATGTCACGAACAAGAAAAGATGCAGAAGATAAAAATTAAAGCTCACAACCTAACAGGCTTAGGAAAGACAAAGAGAGAAGGGAACAATGTGCCCCAGAAGAGAGGGAGCAGCTCTGCAGCAAGAGAAGGGTGCTGGGTCTTCCCAGCTTCATTAGTTGCCCCAGACCATTTATTGTAAGCCCAGTGGCACATAATTGAGAGCACAGAGGCAGAAAAGCTCAGGGTGAAGGTTGTTCATTTAGGAAGGGAGAAAAGCAAGGTGGCCTTGGCCACCCAGGCACCAAAGAGAGGAAGTTGTTTTAAGCTCTACGTTTCTGCTTTTTATGCCAGCTCAGCAGGGCAGGGGACGGGATGGCTTTTTGCCAAAGTGCCAAATCCTGGCACTTGCCAGGGGCAGGATTCACCGAGGGCACTGACAGATAGGTCTCGTCAAGCAATTTTCAGTGTGTCCATGCTGGACCAACAGAAAATGTGAACTCCTGTTGTATTATTGCAGCTGCTAGCTCAGGAGCTATTGCAAACTAACAGGCCTAGCACCATGCATTCTAAAAAAAATTGTTCTTATGACCAAATTTGTTCCTGGAGCTCTACAGAAGCAACCCAGCCTTCTGCAGGTACCCAGCAAAGAAGCCACTTGCCTTAAGCACTGTTTTGCTATTGTATTTGGAAAAGCAGACACAGATTTTCCAGGACAGAGTTAGGAAATCTAACAAACATCTATTTATGTCAATGGATCAGACATTTATCTGGAGTGAAAGTGGCTGCACATCCTTGCAGCCAAACACCGGAGCTGGGCAGCATGATGCTGCTGCCAACCATGGCACAGGACGGGAATGGACTGTCACTGGCAAAGTGGGCAGCTCCAAACCCTGACGATGGTGTTGATGCCATTTCCCCATCTCTCCCTTGGCCCGATGCCCCAGAGCTTTGTTTTCCAAACTACATTTGGGTCAGGTGAGCGCCTGGAGTACTCGCTGATCCTTGAGCATATGAACCTGCAGGGATGAAGACAGAAACTTAGCTCTGAGCTCTTCACTTCTCTCCCAGTCAGAAAAACATATGCAAAAGCAGCAGGTCGCTGGCACCAGTATGTGACTGTCCCCACTCAGCACTCCCAGCTGTCCCCACTCAGCACTCACCAAGTTTTCTGGGCAGTCCAGAGCAAAAGAAAAGGGGGTACAAAGTCTTTCCCTCTCTTATTTCAGCCCCCACACTTCACCACTTGCCTCTCGGGGGGGCAGCTCCCACTTGCCTCTCCCTGACACTTTATCCCCCTTTTTTTTCCCTCCTCCTCCTTGTCCCCGCTGGCGCCCTGTGGTGTGTCCCTCTGGCCAGAGACCTGCATTCCTGAGGGATGATCTCTCCAGGAATCCGGGGCTTGGTGGCACCTGAGCCAATCCTGCAAACTGCTTCAATTGCCATCAGGGAAAATGACATTTAAATGAAATATTTATAAATCCATGTTTAATTCTGAAATCCGATTGGCATGGTGTGGCTAGGTCCAGTGTGCTCCCTCCCTTTGACAGTCATTTTCTATAACTGCTGGAAGAGGTTCCTGACCTTAAAGCATATGGTTTGGAAAGTTTTAGGCATGTGCCTACAAATATGTGCCGTGGCCAGCTCCTCAGGGACTGACCAAAGCCACCACTGTCACACAGCAGTTCTGTCCTGGCCATGGCTGGTGGGGACATGGGTGACAGTTGTAGCTTCCAGGGCAGAGCAACTGCTGCTTTCCAAGCATGTATATATATGCATCTAGAGATGATACAGATGTAGATATGCCTGCTTGCTCTGTACCACCAGCACCATGTAGATACCTGGGTATGTACATGGGGTTTTGTCTTCATGTACATTTTTAATATATATGTATTTTTTATCTCCCTCTCTATACACACAGAGATCTATATGAAGGACCAGGAGGCCAGGGCTGAAAGCATTCCATAAGAATATATGTAAAAAGCAGACAAAACAGTTGAGCCTTAGCAGGTACTAATGCCATACTTCCACATCAGCTCAGCACTGCCAGCTTTTAGTATTCAAAAATCTGGAGTCAGCTCCCCAAAATCATAGAATTGCTTAAAAAACGGACTCTTGCCAAGACTACAAATTTTGACCCTTTTTTTTTTTCCTCCCGGGTTTTCAGCCTCCAGGTCACAGCACTCCCCTATGCACGCACCCAGGAACTGCGTCCCAACCCCATTCATCATGGTTGGCTCAGGGCTTTTTTTTTTTTTTTCTTTTTTCCTCACTGTGGCCACAATGCTCTTATGCTTTGCCTCATGACATTAACACCTATCACTCAGTCATCCATACCCCATCACACTGCCTGTAATTTTTTTAATACCCCAACACATCTCCCATAAATTCTTCTCCATCACTATTCACAGCCTTGTGGGAAAAGTCAAAGCCTCTGCCTGCTTTCAGGCAGGCGCCTGGGACACAAGGCTGGAGATGTTGGCATCAACACTTGGGCAGGGTGGAGGTGCACCAGGTGGAGGGTGGCTGGGCTGCAGTGCTGGGCCACAGTCATTATTTTTAAAAATTAGGGCAATTAAATGACCCAAGACTTCTTTACCACAGGATTACGTTTCCAGTGTGGCTCAGTGCCCTTCTAGAGGCTAAATTTAAACTACAGGTACCCGGCCATTTAATGTTACATACTTAAAATGGTAGAAACAAGGAGAATACTGAGTTAATACTTCAGTGCAGCGGAAGAGATAACTGGCCTGAGCCAAGAGCTGGCTTGAATCTGGGGGAGTCTGGGTAACTGAAGTCGCGTGGCCACAGGGGATGGAGTAGCCAGGCTGGTGGAATGGAGAGCCATGTGTCCTCCTTCCCCAGCCATGGACTCCTGCGGTGCCTCAGGGTTTGCTGCTCAGGGGCTGCAGCACAGAGCAAACGAGCACTGAGGGCAGCGAGCAGCCTTCTACTGGCCACAGTGTGCCAGCAGCTCAGACAGCAGTGGGAACCAGGAAAGCATCAAGGCTGGTGATGATGGAGAGACCAGCAGGACATGGTGGACACGGCCAGAAAGCCCAATTTACCCCAGCAGGGTTTGTTTTCCTGCAGCCAGCACAGAGTAAATCCGCTGCTGCGGGACATGTTTGAGTCTCACTGCCCTCTGCAGCTGCGCTCTGATGGCATCCCTGGGCTGGTGTGTGCTGCCTCTGCACTGCAAACCTCGGGGACAAATACTTTAGGGGGTCCCAAAGAGACTCCAAACCATTCCTATTAAAAATGACAGAGCTAACAACAAAACCACCATGTCAAACTTGCCTGTCTCTACCCTCTCTCTCTAGACACCCTGTTCAGCAAATGTCACAGTCCCAAAAACCAGGAGGTCGGACTTGCTAGCCAAGCCTGGGGGCACCCTCAGGGCCAAGCTCAGGAGGACACACAGCCCATGGGAGCCCCCCAGCAACACGCTTGCCAAGGGGACACATTGCCTGCTCAGGAATAAACGCAACCCCTGTGTGAGGGCAATGCTCACCCACAGACACACCGTGCTGTGCTGGAGCTGCTCCTCTGCACCACCATCACACACCAAGCCCAGCAGAGAGCACAAAGAAAAATAATCACAACTTTTTGCAAGGTTTTGCGAGCCGATCTCCCACGCCTGGCGCAGAGACGGTGCTGCTGCAGCTCCCACCGAGCACCGTGGTTCCTTTCACCCACTGTCCTGACCTGGCTGCGGCGCCGGGATCCCACACAGGCTGCCAGCTGGCAGCTCATTGCCTCTGCATCACCCACCCTGAGCAAAACTGGAGAAAAAAATTATGCAGAGATTGGTAACTGGGTCTTCAGAAGAGGAGCTGGCATCACGGGATTGCAGCACGAGAGATAACAGAAGATTACTTCACTGCTTGAACATAAGCTCTTAATTAAACACTTAAATATCAGGATGGGGTTGGGTGCTGCAGCAGCAGTCAGGCTTCAGGGCTGGTCTCTGGTACAGCCAGCATAATTTACTGTTGCAGGACTCCACTTCCCAAATCTCTTGTACCAGGGATCTGCTCATCAAAAGGTCTTCCTGGCACACAGCAACGTGTGTGCAACCTCAAGGTCATCTCAAGAAATGCCAAGGGGGACTGAGGGTCTCTCTCGAATACAAGAAGATGGAGCAGATAAGGACTTTGTACACATCTTTCAAAAGTGTCTAAGTAAATTCTGTTAATATCAGGCTGCATCTGAAATGTTCCCTCCATGTCAAAACAGCACCTATGAGGAAAATAACTCTGTTCTGTCCTTCCATTATTTGCTTCTCATTTGTACAGGGGATAGGCGAATTTTTAGAAATAGGGAAGTCTACTACTCAGCTCTGATGGTGCTCAACTCCTGCAAGAAAGAGGAATGACAAATACCATTAAAAGGCTGTGAAACCTCTTTGCCAGAACAATCGGTATTTGCAAATGTTTACCTCACTGCATTTGCAGGTTTTATAATCACCGAGATGGAGCACTGCAGTCGGTGGTGTGATAACCAGGGGCTGGGGAAAGGCTTATCAAAAGCCTCTGAAGACTGCTGATCAAAACCAGGGCTGCAGAGCACAGTACGTTACAGGATGGCATTTTCAGTCACTCGGCCCTGCTATGCAAATGCAGCTCTACATGCAAATCCGCAGCTCAGGAAACACGCCTGCAGAGGGCTTTTATTCCTGCACCAGTCCAAGATTAAATAGAATTTTGCTGATGGCGTACAAAATAAAGTAGAACTGCCAGTAGAGTTTGTGACAAGATTAGTCAACAAAGGCATTTATTCATGTATGTGTTTTCACTCCTTGAACATTTCAGGGAAGGATATAAACAGCGTGGGTTTTCACGGAAGAAAACTTACAGTTCCCAGTGTCCAAGACCACATTGCTGTAGCACTACAATGTCCCATAAAATAACCACAGCACAGGTCAAGGCCAGAAAACCACCTTTATTTTCTCCTGTGCCTTGCAAAGCAAAGGCAGAGAACCTCACTCAGTGGATGCTCAGTAGGTTGCAGACACAACTTGTATCTCCCCTTTGACCTTCCTGAGTCCTTCAAACCTGAAATCCCCACTGCCTGAGGTAATGAAGACAAATTGCCAATAAAAGGTCACCAAAAGACATTTTTCCACCCACAAAGGCTAAGTGTGGACGCTGACTGATCTCACAGATCAGCACGGCTACCTGATTCCCCTTGCCCTTGGGCACCAGCAGGCAGCAAGGGCAGGGTCCTCCTTTAGCTCCCTCTTAGCTGTCCAAAGCGAGTTGCAGGATGGGAGCTCCTCTTGAAGGCACCTTTGGCACCGCTGATGGCACCAGCCCCAGTCCCTGGGCAACCACCCTCAGCACCAAGGTTTAACATTGACACTTCCACACCAGATGTCCCTTGACCTGTTTGCCTGCACTGCAGTTCCCTCCTCTCCTACATAAGCCCACCTTTGCCAAACCACAAAGACCCATGCAGGTCAGCTGCGGCAGGAGCGTGCAGGGCAAGGGGAACATCTTTCATACCCAGGTACCTACAGACAAGCTTCACCAAGAAAATGAAATCTAGAGAGTGGAGCAGCTCCAGGACCTGACCTGGGTGGTGGGACTGAGAAGGCACCAAGAAATCAAGCAGTAGGTTCTCCTGCTCCTTCCCTGGTCATTCCCTCCCAGCAGGGACAAAACGAAGGGCTGGCCAGTGAGTGGCAAAGCTGTGGTAGAAAGATGCTGGAGCCGCATGTTGGTGTGGGGATGGTGTCACCCAAAAACCCTACCCTGGGGCACAAGGGGACAGTTCAGCCCCTGATGCTGCAGGAAGGCAGAGGTTGTGGGGCAGGAGGGGTATGAGGACTCGGGACAGTGAAGAGCTGGCAGCGGGTTTTTGGATGAGATCACAGGGTGGGGGTTGAGATCTCCTCCCACCCACCTACTGCCCCCGCACCACTGCAGCCCCCGCACAGCTCCCTGCCTGGGAGCCCATGCGCCAAGGAATTTGGGGGGATTAATGGGCCAGTAATCCTCCCTGTGGGAGCTGAGAATTAACATTCCCCTGGCTCCCGCTGACCTACTTCTCTTCACGGGGCCAGCAGGATGGGGGCTCGGTGCCACGGGGGCATGGCGCCGGAGGGCAGTCACCTGGTTTGGGCTTGGAGAAGCATCCTCCCATGGCGCCGGCCGGGACAGGCAGCGGGGAAGGGGATGGTGAGCAGGTCAGCGAGGGCGCGGGCACATCCTTGCATGATAAACCCACTGCTGGCTCCGTCCTGGGCTCCGGGCGTCGTTCACAACCTGCCTTGGGCAGAAAAGCCGTGTGAGAAGCGGCAGTGAGGGGAAGGGAGGGCAGCGAGCAGCACTGCAGGAGTGGGGCACGGAGCACGGGGACACGTTGCACCCAGCCCCAGGTGACCCGGAGATCCCGGTGACATGGGGAAAACGTGACGCTGGGGTCACTGTGCTGGGAGGTGCCAGTACATTCAATTACAAACTTTATAAATTCAATCATCCTTTCAACATTTAAAATTACAACATACACCCCCCTATCATTTATTATTAGACATTAATAACTTTCCAAAGCCCTGCCTTTGGGAATTAAATCACTAAGGACAATAGATCAGAGCCCAAATACAATGATTAAACCATAAATACATTTCAGTCAGCTTTTTCTTTTTTACTACAGGTAATGCAAAAGAGAAATCTACACTATTGCCCACTCCTGTAAGTTCCCCCCTTCCAGTAATGCTCATTCCTGAAGAAATCCCAATTCACTTTAAAACAACTCTTTATTTGAGAAAGGGTTTTCAATATTAGGCCATTTTGCACCAAACCCCAATTTTTTATACTATTAAGACAAGTGCAAAGCGGACACATGCCATTTGATACTGGGCACTGAGGGTACTGGTCTGGGACAGACTATTACCAGGACAGAACCCACACAAGCTGAGCTGCAGAGTACAAAGAGCAGATGTGTTTGGAGCCACCGAACAAACTCATTGCAAACGGGGAACATTAAATGGAACACAGAAGAACCAGGAGCTCTTTTCACAATAGCAAGAACATCCAAGGCAAGCTGCATGCCAATATTTATGAGCGAATAAATGGGAAAAAAGTGCCACATAAGAAGGTGCACAAATGCAGAGGAGGATTTGGGAGCACTGGGGAAAAATGCAGTGGAAAAGTCACATTCAGTAACTGCTGTATGTTCCTTTGCCAAAAGTGGCCAGAAGAAATGGAAAATTACTTTGAATCAGAGAAAGAGAGTCTCAAGTCATCCATGTACCAGTGATTTGGGACAATAATTTAGAGTAAAATATATAATAAAATACTATGCAAAGGCTGGCAAAGAACAGAAGCAGAAGAGGAGCAGGTGACAGGGGATGAGTTGGGGGGACATCCAGGACATCCTCATCATAGAATCATAGAATGGCTTGGGTTGGAAGACCACCCAGTGCTATCCCCTGCCCTGGGAAGGGACATCTCCACCAGACCAGGTTGCTCCAAGCTCCCTCCAACCTGGTCTTGAACCCCTCCAGGGATGGGGCAGCCACAGCTGCTCTGGGAAACCTGGGCCAG